>VUQK01005115.1:36292-46834 GCA_015106715.1 Bujurquina vittata | reverse complement strand
TAATGATGTGACTTTAATAACAAGTCCACGTAAATGTTTAAGATGGCTGATTTGAGTTTCTTTGCAATGAGGTGGGGAAACCTTTATATACTCAACCCAAGATTGTTTACCATGTAAAATAAGTAGCTCTCAGTAACACTACTGGACAATCAAAGAAGACCAAATTCCCACATAGGCGCTGTATCAACAGCTACAACACTGTCACATCAATTTCAGCAGTCAACAGGGGTGTAATGAAACAGAATTCCATGGTTCGAGTCATATTGTAGTACAGAAGCCACGGTTCAGGGAATTTCAGTTCAGTTCATTTGCATATGTGAAATAAATATTTCTGGATCAAATGATGTAACTAAAATAAACAAATTACTTATTACTTCCTTAATCCTTGCAAACAATAACTTTCAATAAATGTAAAAGCCACATTTGACTAGAAAACATGAAAATTGAGTTAAAAAAACAAAACAAAAACTGATGCTCAAGTCATTACTGTCTACTGCATATCACCTGAGAGTTTTGTTATTGTTTCACTACTAAAATACAACACAATACATCATTCAGAAAATAAAGCTGATAAAATGGTCATCTTCTAATGAGAATCAGTAGCTACATGTCACCTTAACACCTCATGCTTATTCCCAATATTACCAGAATTACTGTTTTTCAGCAGATTAGACCTGCGACCCTCCAGTTTACATACAGCTGACAAGAGATGGCTTATAAACAACAACAGGTTATAAGCAAACATTATGCCAGCTAATGTTAGGGTTGAATGTACTTAAAAATAAATAAATAATCCCACTTTCCCCTGAAACAGTTTGATTACATTCTCACATCATATAAGCATTCATTTACTAATTGTGCAAGTTGTCAACAACATTAGATCCACCTCAAAAACAGTTTCAGTAACATGGGCTAAGTGACCAAATCAGCAACGCTTACTAAAATGGCAGCAGTTACCCACGAAGAAGTCCCGGAAATCCTAATCAACCAACCTCAGTATCGCTGTCATCGTTCAAAAGTGAGCTTGGGGTCCACTGTGGTGCCCTTTATTGAGATCTATTATTTTTTTGGGTTACAAGAACCGTGTGATCCATTGAACCGTGTCTTCAATGCTACAGTTATCAGTTAACCACAGTGAACTCTCTAGCATTTAGAACCTCTGATTTAAAATTTAATTCATGGAATGTAAATAAATCAAGCGGATCAACTTCAAGTTCTCAATAAGGACCTCAAGTATTTGGAGCAAGTGGTATTAAGGGGGAAAAAAAGGGTGAATAAATGTATCAATTACATGGTGGTCCTCACAAAATCCCCTTAAGGTGCTTTATATTCTAAGGTAAAGACTATACAATAATTACATTATGGATTAATTTAAGAAAACTTTAAAGTAAGCACTTACCACAGACTAGCGACTCATTCACCGGATGCTGGAAAGAGACACTGAAACTAGAGTCAGTAAGAGGACACACTTCAAACTGCAGCAGGCCAGCACTGTCTGAAACAACAATCACAGTATCAGAATCAGAAAAACTTTAATCATCCCCGAAGGGCAATTGAGGGAACACAGAGCAGCAATGACATAATAAATATAAAAAATTTAAATAAATAAATAAATAAATAAAATCTAACTATAATACTTATAAATAAATAAATAAACACTGTACAATATGTACAAAAATATGTTAATAAAATATAAATCACTGAATGGTCCAGTCATATATAGGTCCAGGTGATGATGAACTGAGCAAATAGAGTTCTCAACAGTTTGCTGATGTTTGTAGTTCAATGTAATGTAGTATCTCAGACACAAGAAAACAGAGTACATGTTAATTACAGGAAATGAATATGGAAAATCAGAAACTACCTACCTTCTTTGATAGAAGTCCTCTTCACACAGCTGCCAATCAAGGTATTATAGGCTGCCTGGTGCCGAATAATATCCAACAGGAATGGCACTTGTGCAGGGTGGCGAAAGGGGATCTTGGACACCAGTGCTCCTTGGAGAGAACGACCATCTTGCACTGGGGCATCACCATTCAGGAAGTAACAGTGCTGCTGATCGGGTAACACCTTAGAAAGCATAAAAGAAGTGTTCAGATGGCTTTACTGACAGAAAAAAAAGTATATAAATACAAGTAATGGTGACAATGTCATGACTAATGCCAACAGAAGAGGGTTAGGGGTAGCAACTGAGGGCGGACAGACTATTCACTAAACTGAATAAAGTGCCTGTTAAAAGATTCCAGAGATTTGCAGCACATCACTGATATCTATGGAGGCATATCATGTTTACTCACAGAATAAAAGTGCATGTTGTGCATGGGTGGCGGAGGGAAACTGCCCTCCTCCAGACGCTGGAGCTGGCTCCGGACAATTAACTGGTAGAGAGGTGACAGTGTGGGTGGGGTCTCAAACACTGGGATGGCTGGGAAAAAAATTGAAAGAGATTAAATTTAAACCTTTTACACAAAGACTAATTTTTGCCCGGACATGTTAATGATTAGTGAATACTGCCTGCTTTAGGTAAACTCACAAGTAGCATTGCCCATCTTTTGAATAAAGGAGAGTGAAAAAGGCATTGGGTGGTTCATCTTGAGGAAAAAACAAGCTGGCAGGTCCACACAGTTTGAGTTGGTCACAGTGGAAAAGGAAGGTGTCCTAAAACAAAGACAAAAATAAATACACTGTCTGTTCTCTGCTAGTTCTGCACTAGTATACTAACCCTGAGGACTGCCTTCTTATTTGCAAGACTGGTGAATTTCCAAATGTTAGTTAATTCCCAATACATAGCAGGCTTCACACAGATTAGAGGCTGCTCACTGGAGGATTTTGTAAGCACTCTGATACAGTAAGCTACATTTGCGTACCCTTTGTTGTCAACAGGGTGGGACCCCGTGATCAGTGGAGCAATAGGGAGCTTGTAGACCGAAGTTGTTCCCTCAATTGTAACAGAGACACTGACACCCAGAGAGCGGGGCACTGTAACAACAAGAGTCCACACACAGAGACAAATCACACAAGGACAACTGCAATCCAGCAAATTACACAGCTAGTGACTGGTAGACGATTCTTGCTATAGTCATCAATGTACTGCATGCACTTGCCATTGTTGTCTGTTAAATTGAGCTGTGTGCCTGTGCCCTCCTCAAATATGTCATAAGGGGACACGTAGCACTGGAGAGAAACAAGGTGGCCACCGCTTCTGGCTGTCAGCAAGCCCACACTTCCATGGAGAATAGTTTCCACTGTGTTAGCATTGGTCGCTAATCTAGAAAGCGGATGAACACAGAAGACTGCATTACAAAAGAGATGATCAAATCAAGCCTTTCAGTCTTAATTATTAATTTACACAAGTTAGGCAAATGTACACTTAGAGATACAGTATGTTATAATAAAACCTCCAAATAAGTAGCTGTATACACTAGGTGTTCCTACACCTCATAGTTGATTTTCTAACAGCAGGACAGGTCCATACTGATTAAATCTTCCGGGCTTTCTTATTTAACACATACATATAAGCATGCAACCGAAGCCCCTGCAAATATGATGCACATTAAAAGCCCAAAGATCTTGACAATAACTTAGATAAATCAAATGTTAACTTGCCTAAACATGTGCATCATCTTTGTGAGATCAAGTTCCAAGGACTGGAGTGCTATGTACATCTTGGTTTTTAGCTTACTGGAACACAGAAATTAAATATTATTAGACATGAAAATAATATTCAACAGATATATGGCATCTGCATCTTAAACCAGACAGCATCATAACCTGCAAGTCTACTTACTTGTCCCCAGGAAGCTTGTATAAATCAACCAGTCCCTTGAGATGTTTAGAAAACTCTTCAAAGTTCTTTTCCCTGTTGAGAAGATAAAAAAGTGGTTTAGTCATCTATTAAACTTCTACGACCTCTAACAAGTGACTGAATTTTTAAATATTAATCATTAACAGAAACGAAACACCATGAATAACAGGTTTGCGCCCTTTATCATTCGAAAGCGTGTAATTAAACCTGTGGTTTCTACTCACCTCAGATGCTGAATCAGCTCAGGACAACTCTGTGACCAACAAAAAAAGTATCCAAATAATTGTTAATGTAAATTTTAAAATTATTCATAAACAATAACCAACTAGGCCCCATTCACAAAGACCTAGAGAACAGTCGACGACCCACAGCATCCACCTGTTTTGAAGGAAAAATGTATTCCAACTGGTCGCAAAAAAAATCCTGGAATTCAGAAGGTGAAAGTTGTTGCAATGAGATATACAACCCTGTACCTCCTTGTAATTAATTAATAAGCAGTGACTGGAGGTTGCCAGTGGGACACAGAGCAGTCTCTAGGCCTGTGTGACTGAGAACTTGTCTGACTCATTCATACAACAACATAGTGGTTATACTGACCATGGGGTTTTCTCCTTGATGAGCCACCTTTACATCCACTAGCTGGCCACCAATGTCTAGATGCACCTCAACATAAAACATGTCTGATGTGATGTAGCACTCTGTTCCAGATGGACTAAGGTGGGAGCCCAACCTGCACAGACAAAACAAAAACTGAGAAAAAAAATGCTATGACTTTCCCAGGGTCTGTTTTTACTTTAAATAAAACAGCTTTAGTATAGCAGCAAAGAATATAAGTATTGTTGCTGATAAAGTCCACAATTGATAAATACAAGCAAACTGTAAAATAAAGAACATCCTCCAGTGTGTTGTATGTAGCCCACTTAACCAATCATGAAACTCACTCTCAGCTGAAATATGAAACTAAATGCCTATTACTGCTCATCTTCCTCTACTTTCAGTGCTTAGATTTACCACATTGTTAACATTAAGAAACTCACATGTTTTGTCGAGCAATGGATTCTAGACGATCCGTCATGGAGGGAAGTGATGAGACTGAAAAAGAAAGAAAGAAGAGCATAAAATGTAAATTAATAGTCTGCCTAAATTTTCTAATCAAAAAGGTCAATTTGCTCTTCATTGTGTTTCCATCAGTTGACGTTCTCACCTTTCAAAGCTCTCTGCAAGGTCTCCAAGCAGTTGAGCAGGAGCTGGTGACCTGCTGCATTCATCACACCGCGTTTCTCCTGGGACACATTGTGAGAAAAACAGAAAAGGGGACAGTTCATAAAAAAACAAACAAAAAACAAATATATTTCATTAACAAAATCAAAAATTGCTTTCCACCTGCTCTACTGGGTTCAAGAATTTAAATGCCACCATTACAACTGTACCTATCCAGCAGCAAAGTTATTGAAGAAAATACCTTTTATGCAATTATATGACTAATGGCATTAAATTGTGATTACTTGTTAAGTCGTGACCTGATGTGGGATTGTTAAGTACACAAATGAAGGGATGACACCGTATGATCATAATGGATACTGAATGTGTTTATAGCATTTTTAAGGCCTTCTAAATTTGCTACCTTAAATAACTCTGCAAAATATATCTGGGGACTGTCCCCTAATAGTTGTGAAACCACAGTTGATTCTGCTGTAGCACTATGCTGAACCACTAGGTGGTGTCTCTTACTGTTATAAGAAATGAGTTACATATTTTGGCTCTCCATTCACAATGAGAAAAAATAAAAAAACAAGGGGTCTTGCTGCAGATGCAACTTTGCCAATTGTGGAAGTTGTGTCGATAAACAGATGAGGTGTTTTCTGACTGATGTAAAGTAATGCTTTTTGTCTCACCATGGCCTGACGCACAACCTTGCAGGTCTCCTGCCATGGCCGGGAAGCATTGTGTTTGGCATGAAGCCTCTCCAGCAGCACAGACATGCGACTCTGCTTCTCTGCTTCTAAAATAAAATGCATACATTTAGATAACATTTACACAAAAATTCAATTTATAGACATATTCTCTCCTATGCTTTAAAGGAGAGAATATGCATTTATTGTTCTCCACCCACAAAGTCACCCACAATAACTATATTTATATAACATAAGTATTTAAACTACAATAAGTCTAAGTTTTTGCTGCTCCTGTTGGTGCTGAAACACACCATACATTCAGTTGCCAGATTACTAGGTGCACCCAGCCAAAACTAATTTCACCATCCAATTACATTTGCATATTGTCAGTTTAGCAGTTGCAGTCTAAGTTGCTGTTAAGCATTACTGTATATCATAATTGGCATTTCTATTATCTATATTATTATGAGTTCAAAACTAAAAAACTACACTGTGCAGAAATAATTTTGGATCAGCAACTCTTTTGAATGCAAAAGAGTTGCATTCAAACTTATTCGCAACATTTGTGTGTAAGGACTAGTGTTCTAGAGCTCATTATTATAACAATATCAATTTGACTTATATTGCACATTTCATTGCCATATGTAGCTTTACAACAGATAAATGCAATAAAAACTGACAAAAACTTTACAAAGAAAAAAAACCTCACAAGTTGACATATAAATACAAACACACTCATTAAGTGTGAGAATAAGTCTTTGAGACCTCAGGTTATCAGGCAGCTTGTTCCAAAGAACAGGACCATCGTAATTAAATGCACACAACACCCTTGAATCTAATTCTGGGAACATTTAATAGATCTGCACCTGATGACCTGAGGGGTCAGACATTATTATCATCTAGGTGTCGAACTGAAAGCCAAAGTTGTAGACAGAAAAATATTGCAAAAATATGGTGTCTTGCCTGTATATTTTCACAAGTAACCTGTGAGCACAACATCATCAGCGCTTCTCCCACTGTAACATTTGTGCTCCAGACAGATGTCTGTCGTAAGCAGGCTACTGGCAAAATTATTTATCTGTAAGTATACATTAGATGGCTTGTCATTTTTTCAATCCGAAAATTGATCGAGTTGCGTGACATCACAAAAACCCCTTATAAAAAAGTATTTTTGAGCAGGCTGTTTGTTTAGGATGTTTAGTGCTGCCAAGGTGTGTCGATAATGGGTCACTACAGTGCTGCAGCCTATAACACAGTAAGCCGAACTGGTGGCGCGACTGGCATTTTTGTTCTACACCATGAATAACTACGAAAAACATGCGTGGTGTTAACATTGTATTATTATTATTTTGTATGACCTTGCTAACATTAGTGTTTGGTGAATGTTGAAGTTAGCAAATTGCTAACGTCAGCCATTTGCTCACTACAGACAGCTAACGTGACTCTTAGCTCACCAAAGCAACTCTATGCCCAATACGGACAAGCTGCTCTTTACAAGCGAGAGTCATGGTGTCTATATGGTAGATACGGATACATTTAACACCACCAAAACACACAAAAAGCAGCAGTCGCCACATAGTGGGCTAACTTAGCCGATAGTTATCGGTAGCCAGAATCGCTGATATCCGTAAAGCAAACAAAAATACAGCACGAGTCGCATTCTTACCTGTTACCTCTTCGGTTTTAATCCGATCACTATGAGTCTGATTTCCTCCTTGCTGTACTGAAATAGAAAGTTCCCTTGCAGGGCTGCAGCTCTGCATAGAAACACCAGGCCCCGCCGCCATTGTCCCCCATTCACCACTTCGACTTCCCCGCTTCAGATTCCCAGCATCCCATCCGGGCTTCCGTACTAATATAAAATAGTCGTAGTAAGTTTTTACTATGGCTATGTTTACTAAGGAGCTATATATATATATATGTGTGTGTGTATATATATATATATATATATAAGGGTAAATCTTAGCAATGTTTAAATTACTTTGTATACAATTAACTTTGGATTATTTATAACCGCATTTCAAGGTAAAAAAATGTCTTCACTGCATCAAAAAATAAAACCCCTTTTCAGCGTGTTATAAGACAGTGGCAAATTGAATACTCCAGATGGCGTACGATCGCTGTGAGCAAGTGATTCATGATTTGCCAATAGCAACTAACCGGCAAAATCCAAAGGAAGATTGAAATAATCATGTCAATAATGCAGTACACTGATAATGCTTTGGGTTTTTTGTTGGTTTTGTTGCCATTTTTATACCGTCTTTTATAAAGCAGTCACATGAACCAATAGGCTGTTTAATTAAGCAGTAGATTAAAAAAATTAAAGAGCAAAAGCATCCATGCCTTGCACACACTAGCACATACTACAGGCACACACCTGAGCCTATTGTACAGCTGAGCCTGTGGCAGAGTGGTCTCTAGGGAGGATTTTCCCACCAACCATTATGACCTGCCTAAGAGGAAAACAGGGTGTGTGCGTGAATAGGATGCATGTGCATTTGTGCATATGCAAAAATATATTTGTGAACATGGGAAGGCTATAAAACAGTACACACAAACACAGGAGATAGCTATAGACAGCAGTGGAGATGGAGTGGGACCAGATTGGCATCGTCTGAGACAGTAGACAGACCCACAGATAGACATGAGAAAAGAGGGGAGGTGCCGCTATGTAATTGATGTGCCCACTAGGAGCTTTAGCTGGCTGCCTGGCATGGAAGAGGAGTTGGGCACTGCTGCCAAGACAGCAGTAGGAAAAAGGAAAAGGAGGCACGGGCCTTAGGGAGCACAGTAGCAGGCTGAAACCATGCCCATCAATCAGAGGCTAGTTCACCTTGCCATGCCAAGCGGGACCCCCCTCTGTGCCGAGGGATGGCGTGGCACAGGGAGTGAGGCTGGCACCGGTGCTAAACCTTCCCTAATCCTCCTGGTGGGTGTATCAGTGCCACGTCCGAATGGCAGCAGAGTGGGCCGAGCCAGGCATGAGAAAAAAAGAGAAAGTTCAGCCCCGGTGCTGAGAAACGCTTCTCTGCATGTTGTAAACATGATGGAAAAATGTTCATATTGTCTCAACTACAAAATGAATGCCACAGTGTCTCAACAAAGCAAAGCAAACAAAGCAAAATAACAACAACAATAAAAACAAAAATCTAAAAAAATGTCACATTAACCTGAAAAGGTGTTTTCTCATGGGGCATTGTTGGCAGTACATTTGTGACACAGTATTACACATTTCAAATTTGACATTTACACCAAGTTTACATTGATTGCACATCATGAGTCCTCAAGTTAAATTAGGTTTGCATTTTATTATTTTATGAATAGATAAAAGAGATGATGAAACATGCACACACATGAACACATACACATGCTCGATGCAGTACTGTGCAAAATTTGTATGCACTCAAAATGTTTAAACGCTTGTTCATCATACGGCACCATTAGGAAGTCACCTAATTGAGCCCCAAAATCATTTTGCAGTTTGACAACTACATGGAATATACAAACAAAGTCACAAAGAACTTTCTTCAGGAAGACGAACAAGGAGTCCTGCAACAGATGGTATGACCTCCACAAAACACTGGTCTCAACATCACTGAGTCAGGGTGAAACTGCATAAAGAAGCAGAAGCAAATGAGACAGCCTAAATAAACAGAAGATACTTACCTCGGCACATACTGAAAGCCAAACGTTGGACATGCCTATTGATTTGATTTTGCTTTTTCTGCCATCTGCATTCAGTGCAGAGATGTGCCATTATTTTAAAAGCAGCCTCACTCTACTTCCAGTACACAAAAAAATTGCACAGTCTGTTTGTACTTGGATAATTATATGTACGCATACCTGTGTGCATACACCTACATATAAACCTTATATGTAGAGTGCTGAAGTTATATATCCTGTGCATCAACCATGAATTTTTCAGTGTTTCTATATTTTGTATATTTCTACAGTATTGTTGAGTAAAACATCTCTTCATACACACATGTTTGATTTCTTCTGCATGTTTCCAGCTTTAACACAGGGGATGAAGATGTGTGAACAGCTTGGCAACCTTATTGAGTGCTTTGAAGTTGACTACCCCCCCCCCTTTTTTTTTTTGTTTTTTTCCACAGCCTCTCTTGGTGAACTCTCATATTACCTGCAGTGAATAAAGACAAACTATTTGATGCATACATGCCTCCTTGAAAATTCATAGCCACCAGACAAATTAAGCATACAATGCAATCAGCGCACTTTCTATATGGTTTGGTGGTTGGTTTAGAAGCAGCATTAAGATGCTCTTGTATAAATGTGCCAGACAAAAAGGAATCAACTGAGCTTTTTGCTTTTCACCTATCATACAAGTTTGAGTTCAGTGAGCCTGAAGGCTGGAAGCAGTCCAGAAAACAGTGAAGCATTATAAGGACACAGTTTCTGCTTCTTTGGCACCGAGTGCCTTGAAGTGCTCGGGCAGCTGGGAAGACTAGGGGGGGAGGGTGGTGAGGGAAGAGTAAGAGACAAGGAGAGGGAGAGAGAAAGGAGGGGTTAGCCCTATAGGACCATTTGTGATGAGGCTCATTTGCACAACGGCACTTAATTGGCTACAACAATTAATTAATGTGTTGGAAAGTTGGCACAAAAAGTTCATTTAAGAGGGTTTTAATAAGCAATTAGGGAGAAGTAACCAGTGAGGTAGAAGCAAATGCAAAAAAAGATGTACAAAACTCTAAAAGTATAAACTCCAGCTAGATCTTTTTGAGAATAATGTGCCATATCTGGAAACCAGGATGTGGTTTGCTATTATGGGTAGTTACGGTGCATCCCATTGTGAGCACTGATGACATTAAAATACATTATTTT
>VUQK01005115.1:8803-29364 GCA_015106715.1 Bujurquina vittata | reverse complement strand
TGTACACAGTGTGCACAGCATGTCACGCTGTCAGTCCGTACATGTTGGTTGCGAATCCACTTGGGAATGGCGGTGGAATTCCTGTTACCATGGAGATGTCCAAGCTTGCCTATAATAAAATTTCAACTTGAGAGAGATTAATTTAGGGGAGTGTGTTGATTTATTCATCCTTGTGGCTACTGATGCACTTCCTCATTCGCTCTGATGTTCAGCTCTGATGGCTGCCTATTTTCTGACTGGTTTTGATTTTTCAACCGTGCCGCAGCTGAGACGTGGCTGCTGGGGCTGCTGATGGGCTTCTCCATCTTCAACACCAGACAAAGGCTACATCTAATGATATTTTCTATTTTTCTTGTAATCATCAAATCTGATAAACCAACAGATCAAAGTGTTGTTTTTTATAGCTTATTCTTTCGAGTGGTTGAGCTCTCTCACATTCACATGACCCCTTTAAGTTGGATGCCATCTTGCTTCATTACAATAAACATGCTCGTTGTATTTGCCATAATTCTTTATTAAGTTTCCTTTTTTTTTAAAGTCACCTGTATGCAATGAAACAACTATGTCTACAAAAGATGACAACAGTCATCGAAGAGTGCTCTGAAGCAGTGAGCATTGTGCGTCTAGAGCAGAGGTGTCAAACTCATTTAAATTAATGGGCCTTACTGGAGTCCAATTTGATCTCAATTGGGCTGGACCAGCAAAATAATTACATAATAATTACAACTTTTTTAAATGTAAAGATGTGCAAGAAACATTCTCTTTTAACGATTCTCCACATTTTCAAAACATGATGAATAGCCTGAGACATCCTAAAAAACTGTAGCAGCATCAACAACATGTTATATTACAGTGACTGATGGTCACAGTGGTTCAAAAACACCAAACATTCACAAGTTTATTTTTTAACTTTGCTTATTTTACGCATTCTTTAATTTACCTTTTTTTTACCTTTTTTTTACAGACAATGAAAACATCTTCAATAATGTGGAAACCATAACTTTGCAAACCAATTCACATATTGAAAAGGCACCAAATGTGCGTAAAACAGCAGAAAGCTTGCGTCTTGAGAAAACTGTAGACAGAGTGAAGAAACCGAGGAGGTATGTTCAGTTTTGTGAAGCCTGTTTGTGCACTGTAATCAGTGATTTTCTTACCCAACATATCTTTTTTAAAACATGAGTATTTACAATTGTCATGAAGAGAAAAAAGTCCCAGGCTGCAAACGGGCTTATTTCTGCTATATAGTGAGGCATTTTAACATGGGAATCTATGGGGGCTGACTCACTTTTGGAGACATTGTTATCTTCTAATATTAAATCTTAATCACATCACTTCTATCACTGCAGTCATAAAACATTACAAAATAAAGATGAAAAAAAAAGGTTTGGGAGGGTTTGGTCATAATCTTTCTAATTTTTCAATAGCAGCAAGATAATAATACTGACACTGTTGTTTGTGACTTCTAGACTTCCAGCACCAGTCAAAGGTTTGGACGCAATCGTACTGTAGTTATATATGGGGCACTTTTCTCAGCATGGCTTCAGAACCAGATACTTTGATAGGGAGAAAATGGGAAGCAAACAGAAGTCCCCTGTGATAAAGTCAGATGTTTGTATGATCCTTCCTCCCCAAACTCCTCCCTAACACCCTACAACAACATCACCTCATTTTCTTTGCCACTTGAGCCTAAAGAAATGGTATTTGATGCACTTGCTGAATCGACTGATGCTACCGCTCTTCTCCTGCCATAAATCTGCGATAAATGCTCACTAGAGCATCAAATGTATACTAATTTGCACTTTAAACAGTCAACTGAAAACATACAATTTACATAATGTTTAAATTATATTTGCTATCATTTATGGGAATTAACTGACTTAGGACTGAGTGACACAAGGTAAAAAAGAAACTTGTGGGGTTGGGGGGGGGGTACTGTCCTTCAAAGATATTAATATTCATTATTTCACAAACAGCTGTTGCACATCCACAATCATTTTTTTCAAAAAGGAGATTTATTAATGTGTTTTGTTTTCAAGGTGCCCAACAAGAGTATTCGGCTATCATTTCCATAGGAGGCACTTATTACCTTATGTTATGTTCCCAGCATGAGAATATACGTGCTTAAGAATAGTGTTAGAACAGAGATAAACCCATATTATTATTGAGGTTGATACATCCCTCACAAATGAAGTAGATGCATGGCCTGTGCTAGTGTTTATGGGCATTATGCATCCATGTGTGCATATGCATTGACATGTGTTTAATACCAGCAAGTCTCAATGCGACCCTCATGTCTTCCTTTAATTCAGTGCCCCCCCCCACCCTCCCCAAGCGTCATGCTGCGATGTGAAGTGAGAGCTGCTCTCTTCAGTCCTCTTCTAATAATCTCTTTTAATCTGACAAAGCGTGGATGGCTATGCCAATGTCTTGTCTCAAAGCTTCCACCAGGGTACACACCATTTTGTTTTGTTTTCAGCATCCGAGGAAGTTTCAGGGATACGGGTCGGCAGAAAAAGAAGAGAGGGAGATGTAAAACTAGAGGGAAGGGCACAGGAAGGCAACACTGACCTATGAGCGATGGTTGCAAAAATTGAGAGAGGCCAATGCCATGGACTGTACATACATGTAGATACAGGAAAGACGTGCTATAAAAACGTGTAACCTCATGGGTTAGCTTACACTGGAGCCAGATTGGCTCAGTTTTCAGCTGGTGCTGGTCTCGTCTGATTGGAGCCAGTAATTTCCATATGAGGTCTAACTTTTTTATAAAACTACACTAGAACAAATCTAAATTACCTCTAGCTCAACTGGAAACACTAACTGACATGAGCAAATGTTAGTAATATTATCTGCAACATGGGTTAACGATCAACTCACCAAAATTTTGCAAGAGCATCTTAAGAGAGTCTTGTTAGTGTAACTCCTCAACCATCAAACGCACACTTCACATCTTGAGAAAAAAAAAATCACACATCAATCAGAAGAAGCTCCAAAAGCCTGAGATAAAGCATGTTAGCACACTTCCAGAAAGACTTCTGCTACTCCAGTTTCTTGAAATCAGACACATTAAGGCCAGATGAAAGTTTATTTCTCCGATAGAATATAAGAGGAATTTGCTGGTGTAGCTAAGCGGAACAGCCAGTATCATACACACCACTTTATTTGCCATTGTTTATTTACATTATTTTCCTGGAATTTGCTGGCTGGCATCTTTGTCCTGATGAACTCATGCAGCATGTGAGTGATCAGGGAGCAAGGTGTAGTATGTCATTTTTCTCAGATACAAGAAGACAAGATTTTATCATCACCAGCATATTTATCAAAGGGTCTGAATTTAGCAATTGAGACCACAATGAAAACAGCTCCTGAAATTACTAATTGAGATTTTCTGTTTTGTTTTGTTTTTTCTTTTTGAAGGAATTGAAGATTTGACACCTTTTGAGTCAAACGGAGACAGAGATTTGCTTTGGATCCAGTACCCAGTGACTGTTGGTCACAGCGCACTTCAGCACTGGCTTCAGCCTCAAACCGTGGTATTTGACTTCTGCAGAGCAGCCTGAGAGATTTGAGATTATGTTAATAAAGGTCAACAATACATAGTAATTATCAGGACATGATTGCCAGTTGTTACTTTACATAATACTGAACAGCTCAAATTATCAAGCTTTGGCAAACTCATTGTAATCAGCATGAAGCTGAAGAGTACTTACCTCAGAGTGCTCAATATCTATATGGAGGATTATAAAATCAAAACCGGGATAGAGCAAAATGCAACAGTTTCATGCAAAGGCAGAACATGCAACGCTTCTCACACTCTTGACATTTTACACACACTAAGCTGCCACACCTATTAAACACAGTAAACACTGTGGATCGTACGTAACTCTGGGTGCAAATTGATAATAATTGACCAAAATACCTTAAAATACAAAACAATTAAACTGTAAATCCTGTTTGTTGTTTGTTGTAGATACTACTATTTGATGACACGTTAACGTCAGCTGGAACATGCTAGAGATCCAACCTCTTTAGTGAAAGGCCACTGCTTTCTCAGAAGGAATTGGAATTACTTCCTTTGTTGGAGTTAATATGTGTTCATTGTTTTTTTAATGTGATTCTGCTGTGCATGTTTTTAGTCTGAATGCACTTTAACTTGCTAATCATTTCGGTATATTTGTGCACTTTTCTAAAGAATAGATCCATTAGACAAAAGCTGGATTGATTTTCTGTATATTTTCTGATTTAGCTAAAACCCTCAGAAATACTAAAACTGATGGGTGAAGAACTGACAGCGTGTAAAAACTGCTGTAACATGTATTACTGTAAATGTTATACAAAAACATAATATATGTTAAGACATTTCATACCTCTGCATTTAGCGTGCGCCAATGAATTTCAAAATTACTGTACACAGTGTGATTTCCCTGCAAATCTAAGCCTCATATTTACAGTAAAATAAAAACAGGGAGCGGTCGCGAACAAGATAGAAAACATTTTCAAAATTAACATCTGGCCTGTTTTGATCAAAGACTTTTTTTTTAACTGGGGCAAACAAGTGTTTTATGTGCACATCAAGCAATAAAATCAGGTACAAATGCACACTTAGAGGTCAGACCCACACAAAGTCGAAACCTGTGGGTGGCTGCTCAGTCAAGGCCAGCGACTAAAGAGAGAGAAGAGCTCATGTGTGTATGCATGCCCACACGTGTGTGTGTGTGTGTGCGTGTGTGTGTGTGTGTGTGTGTGTGTGTGTGTGTGTGTGTGTTGTGAGCATCTGCATGCATGAGAGACACTGTGGTAGTCTCAGTGTGTGTGAGAGAGTGTTTAAATTCAGTGACAGCTGTTCATTAGTCCATTACAACCCCACACTGCTGATTCCTCAAAGCAGCACATACAAGAAGACACAACAGGAAAGACGGGGCACAATTCATATACATACATCTTATCTGTAGTTTCTTTTTTTTTTTTTTTAAATCTGTCCAGGTGTTGAATTTTATACTGGTTTATATATTAAGAGGAGCAAATTTCATGTGTTCCTACTTTCTTTTCTTTGTCTTCATTTACGCCATTGGTGTTATTATATTTTTGGTGCTTTTCTTTTAAGCCTGAGATCCCTTAATTAAGAAAAAAAAATTTTAAAGTATATTTAGAAGTTGAAACTGTTTCCACTGAAATAAAAGTGTTTTAAATGAATACATACAGCAATAACTGATGCTTTATTTTAAAAATTGACCTATTACGTGGTAATTGCAGCCTCATCAGCAAGTACTGACTGTCTGAGCTTCTCCTATGGACATGCAAATAGTTTTCCTCCTATTATGGTGTGTTTGCTGTGCTGCGTGTACATCTGGGGGCTGTCTAATGTGTGAGTGGGAGAATGCGGAAACATATGGACAGCGTCCAGCACAGGTCTGTTTCACTGAACTTTAAATGAAATCTGCACACCTGGCAGATTTTTTGTCTTACTGTATCTAAAATGAGGTCTTTGGTAGTTGCATTTAGATATTTTAATATGTGGGGATCCTCTAAAACTACAAGAATATTTTTTTTCTGTATGAATGACAGTTTATGCAGCATTTTTCATGAAATCAGCAAGACACAGATGTCACAAAATTGTGTTGCAGTTAAATATTAAAATGTTCTATTAGTCTATGTAATATAGAAACGCACACAGGGAGACATCCAAACTGTCACTGTGACAAAACATATCCACACCATACAGAGAAGATTTAGCCACACTGACAGATAACATATACAGTTAAGCACTTGCTTTATATTCATTTTGCTTTTGCTGCTTTAAGCGGGGAAATAGCGTTTACTGCACACGCTGTGAAGTGACTGCTATATGTAATTTAATTAAATGCATTTAAAAAATTAAATATAAGATGTTTCTATCTAGTGCTCACTTTGAAAGCCATGTTTTACACATTGTGGATATTTCATATTAAATATAATTTTGGATTCGCATTCATCTGCTGTTTAACAGTTATACAATTTATCCTCCTGGATTTCATTTTATCATGTGGGAGAGGCAGGAGCAGCACAGATAAGCTGTAGAGGTTGGTTAAGTTAGGACACTTGGATGCTATTTGTTGGATCCTGTCCCAGATTTCCTCAGCTGGGAAGAGATTTGACCTCTAATCTTAAGTCTATCACCTCTTTAAAACTGAACCTGTGCAGAGCATCATCCATATGGTTGACTGTCTCATTTTCACCTCAGCAAAGAGCCTGGAAATCATAATGTGCATATTGAACCCAACAAATGAGTACGTGACATCTACTTCATACTGCAGTCATGTTGCTCTACCAGTTAGCTGTGTCCAGTAAAGAAGCCCCACTTGCAGTCGCCATCGGCTGCATCAGCATCTGACAAAACATCAAGAAAGCACTTCTTGGATTGACGGACATCTTTATTGGAAAGTCGGTACTTAGCGAAAGAGACACAACTGCGAGGGTGGGAAACTATATTAAGCATCTTAGGAGGAACACTTGTATGAGGTGTGTACATGTATGAAAATGTGTACTTGTGTTGCTCATGTTGTGGGGACATAAATTTGTTCACACATTGTTAGGCAAGTAGGAGTTGTGGTTCGATTTAGGGTAAATCTTCTGGAAGTGAGCTGCTATGTCCTCCGAAGTTATGAAAACACGACTTTGCGTGTGTGCATGTGTTTGTGAATGTGGGTGACCAGTGACGGAGGAGATAGGCAAGGGTGTGATGTACTTTTAGATACTGAACGTGTTAGATAGAAGTGACCATGTGCCATTAGTGCGAAAAACTGAAGCGAAAAAAGTAAAGAGAAGAGAAAGGTGAGGAAAAAAGTGATATGCCGGGAGGAGATGTGCTGTGTGGAAAAAAAAAAAGAGAAAGAAATATGCGATGAGTGTGTGAATAAAGAAAATAGGGAGCTGTGAGGGAGAGTTTTTGTAAGTTTATGTGTGGGATGAAGTAAAGATGGGTAAAAAGGCAGGGAGGAGAGGAGGAGAACAAAAAGAAGTGAACATGCCAGAGATGTAGAAGAGATGGAGGGAAAGAGAGGAGAAAGGAGCAGAGGAGCGAGGGCAATGAGCTGGATTGAATACCATCTGACAGGTCCAGCTGGGAGTTTGCCCACCCTGCAGCACCGCAAAACCCCTCAATATGGAGGCCAATTACTGCTGCCCGTGTGACCGTGGCATGGCAGCATCAGAGACGCAACCCTCCTCCTCGCCTCTCCTCTCCTTTCCCTCTTCCTCTGCCCCCCCTCCCCTTCTCATTTCCTCACACTCCCCCAAAAAATAAATAAAAAACACTCCCACCATCTGTGCAGAGTGACAACAACCTCTATAGCCTACCATGCACAACACAGACTGTACACTGCACTCACACACACACACACACACACACTTGGGGCAAACACACACATCAAACATGACAAATCCTCACTGATGGGCTCTGTGTGCTTTCATACTCACCATCAAGTGTGTAAGTGGTTGGGTATCAGTGTATTTGAGTCGTGCGTGCATCCTTTTTGAAATCACAGTGAGGTCTGATGATTTTACACTTGCTTTTTAAAATAACAATAGTAGTAGTAATAATCTTGTACCACACAAAGACAGTTAGCCATGCACATGGGCATACATGCTGTACACAATCACACAGTTCTTCATGCACACAACACTATTGTTCCACAGATGCAGTGGAATTTCACCCCATGCCAGCTTCATCTCTTTTCACAGAGCTGGGCGTGGCGCACAGGCTGGCAGGGTGGTAATGGTGGGAGGGTGCACGGTGGCTAAATATGATGCAGTGCCCACTGCAGTGGAGGTGAGAGCAAAATTTAGCCCTATATACAGCCAGAAAAAAAAGCAGAGGATGAAAACTCAGCGATAGTGTTTTTGTTCTTGTGCTTTCTCTTCAACTGGTGGGGAGTAAGTGACAAAACATGTTGCATATTATATAGGGCTCTCTCTCCCTATCTCTCTCTTTGTCTCACTCACACACACACACACACACACACACACACACTGGGGCCCACAGAAACTCTCCATTGAGCGATCTTGGCCTTGCAGTGGGAGTTTGTCACTCTTCTTTTAATAGCAATG
The DNA here is from genome assembly GCA_015106715.1 of Bujurquina vittata. Classification (NCBI taxonomy): domain Eukaryota; kingdom Metazoa; phylum Chordata; class Actinopteri; order Cichliformes; family Cichlidae; genus Bujurquina; species Bujurquina vittata. The sequence continues at coordinate 21,276 of VUQK01005115.1, read as the reverse complement.
CTATTTTGAGCCTGATTTATTTGTGCCTTCCACCTGTCTCTGTCCTTTAACGCACAAACACTCTGTGTTATGACACTGATTAGTCCCATTAAACCATTAAATACATTTTCGAGATTAATCCGGTAAATGTTTACCTAATCTGATAAATGGGAGTGAAACTGTCCAGATGGAGATCTGTGTAGGCTACAGTAGGCCTGGGACTACTTTGTGATGTGCTGTGAGTGTTGTGTGGTGTCCGGCGACTTTAGCGAATCTCCAAATTGGTCCTCTGAGCTGGATTATTTAATTATAGTAATTGCACGGTATTTTATAAACACTCATTTTAACAATTACGCCCAAACGGGATCCCAACGAACTGATTTTTGGGCCATTAGTAATGTCACTTAACCCGATTTGTCATAGATATCTCAAAATACCAGATGTCATATGGAAAATATCAGATGGAAAATATCTACTATTAAGATCAGACAAATCTGACTTGAAACACGTCGTAATAAATAATGAATCAGGTAATTATTTTAGACCGAGGCCCATAGAGACAGGGGTGTCAGTGGAACATTCTTCAAGGGTTAATGTGAGATTAATTTCTATAAGCTTATAGTAAGAATATAATAATGATAATCAAAATTTTTTAAATGCCTCTAGACCCACAGGTGAGTTTAAAGCGTCACACACTATTTACAATCCTGCTGCCGGAGAGACTAGCAGGATGTGAAAAAGACACCTCTTTAACCCAGTTCAATGTCCGATTAGTTCCATGCTCGCTCTCTCTGCAGTCTCCTTCAAAAGGGTCCCTTTCTGCACGGGGCCGGGGCACTCAGCCTCTTTTAACGGAGGAGAATAATGAACAGATGCTGAGTGAATTAGGAAAGAAATACTGGGACCCTCCCACACGGGCCACTTTGGCAGGGGCCGCCTGGCTGCCACGTGGCGCAGCTGGCACCGGGTTGGTGATGGTGGGCTCTAGTCTAGTCTCTGGCTTTACTGGTGCTCAGACATTTAGCGACTTGGCACTGAGCTCCGCTATCAAATCCTCTGCCAGCCGTCACCCTCCTCACTAAAGAAAAAAAAAAATCCACCAGCGAGCTGTGGGGTTACAGCGGAAAATAAAATCCAAAACGCACCTCTCACCTCGCCCTCTGAGACCTGCCCTTCACCTGGGACAGGATAGTGGACAAATGATGAGAGGGATGCTGGAAATATCACATGGAGATGACTTTTAAAGGGATTTTTTAGAAGATTAAATTTGTTACATACAAAAAATGTGGGGAGGATATATGCTTGTGTGGCCACACTGGTTTTCAGGCATTCAGCCACTTGTAGGCTGTGTGCTCAAAGGACATGGCATTTTCTTTTTTTTCTTCTTCTTTTTTCGTTATAAACTTGGTTGTTTAATAAATAAAAAAATTCCAATTCTTGAGGAGCTTTTCACAAGTTTAATTTACCTAAATAATTTTCCGGACATTGTTCTTGTCGTCTTTTCATTGCAATTCACACTCGTGGGACTGATGAAATTGTTTTCTCAAACCCCAAAATACGATATTTTAAATAATTAGATATGAAATATTTATAGCCTACAAATGTTCTTAAAAATGTTTAGGCTACGCCAGTTTACAGGGGAGCACATGTATACTGAAGAACAAAATTAGGTGATTTTCCCCTCCAAAAAAAATAGAACCACGAATATTATAGTTCCGTTTTATGAACATTAAAGTAAAACAAATTAAAATACATCTATAATTTAAATGACTGTAATAAATCAAGTTGGTTATCTAAGAACTTTCTTTGACCAAAAACGGCCTTAAAATCGTTTTTGCTTGCGTGCCCTCCACGATCACCAAAATTGCGGCCCTGCCAAATCCTTTCAGAACTGTACAGTTTCTCTATTCCTCTTGGCTCTATATCACTGTTAGTGGCGCACACTTTGCGCATTAAGTGCGTTTACGCCTGCATGTGGGGGCGCGCGTCCTCCAACAGAAAGGGCCACTGACTCACCTTTTGCACCTGCCCGACTCTTTCACTGACGCGGGGCGTCAGATGACATTTTTATGCTAAAATGAAATGAAATTAAAATACAAAAATATATTTCTAGCAGCGTGAATCATTTTCATGTAGATTTCGCTGACAAGTAATTGCATTTTTTTTCCTCCTTTTTTCTTTTGCCTAGGTTAGTGCTGGATGGAACCATTTCCACCCTGCGGTGCCCGGTACTGATTTCCCCTGGATGTCCACAACAACATATGGGACCCAGGGCACTGGTCCAAAGATGGTGGCTGCTCTCTCCGGTGATGTGAGAAATCACAAAAAAAATATGATCTCGACTACACAAATTATGAACTCTTCGCTTACACGGATGATTGTTGCATTTGTGGTCCATTTTAACTTCCTTTCATGCCAAAATGTGGTTTTAAAGCAGGTTTTAAAAACTTTCCCAAGAACTTATTTGTGCTGAGTGTTGATATTATTTTTTGCAATAAGTAAGTGTTGTGAATTGCTTCTATTATTTAAGCTGTTGGACAAATGCGCTCACCTGAGAATCAAACCGCGGTGGTGTGACAGGACCCAGATCCGTGCGCAGTGTGCTGGAAAAGAAATCTGCTAATCTGAACGCCGAGCGCCCACTTTCTGTAGGCTACTTGTTCCGCCTCCCACGCTCTGGATGTGAGGCCTTTAAACTATTGCCATCTTGAACGGATCCATTGCATTGCTGAATATTTAAAAACATAGACTGATTTTTAAAAAAACCGTTGCGCAGCCTTCAAAACTAAAAGATGGAAGCCAAAAAGATTTGGCACGCATTTATTGCTAAACACTTGAGGGTTTGATTAAGGTTGCCGTGTGAACAGTCGTAGCTAAAAATAAAATAAAATGTGTTTAAAAAGCAACACATAGCATCTCAAATTTATTATCCGCATATTTGATTTGACGACGATTTTACGCCGAATGCGAAATCCACCCCGTTTTCTGCGCTTGGGACTGGCACTAGGAGTACAGTGGCCCCCCTCTCCCGTGACTGGGCTGCACAGCATCTCAAATAACTGGTTTGAAATTTGATATTACATACTTAGAGCGCACGTCTATTAACTCCTAATCAACGCACACTAACCCGGTAATTTCACATTTTATATGGAAACATGCCCCTTGCCATTTAGTGGGATAGTCTTTTCCTTATCAATGGTAGGTCTGTTCCAGGCCACTTTAAAGTTCAAGGATGCCTCAGGAGGCAGCAGAATGCGCCTTTAATAAGTGCAAATTATGGCCCAATGAAAGGCAGCTGAATTCGTTTTGTACTTTCAGCTTCTGTAACAGGTTTGTTTGATTTCTCTATATGTCTGTACCCGCGTTTACTCGACAGTGCACAGGCGTATACAAGTGGTTGTTACTCTAATTAACCCGTGGTCGCAGCAGCCCAGATTTTCTTACTAGCAGCTGAGTTTAAAAGGTTTTGCTCTTCATATATTTTGAGACTTAAAGGCCAAGACAACGGAGCTTATAGCCCAAAATTAAATTGTGTGCCTTTGTGCGTTTAATTCCTACAATCTGTGTCTAGCAACGCATGGAAATTCTTAATTTATAAAGCGAAAATCTGGAAAATATTGGCACAATGCAGATATAAAAGGCTTTTAGATTATTGGTGTAATTTATTGACTGTAAAGGTTTCGCAACCTTGACTTACAGGACGCATCTACCCTGTGAAAAAGGTTTTACGTGTTTTACACGACAAAGGGTAAGTCAGAATGTGCTTAGTAATTGTGACAGTGAACATTTGTATCCAGTTATATCACTTACAGTCGTTCATTTCTACGTTTTTATTTCCAATGAACCTTTTTTATTAACTGGGTTTCAAAGTAGATTTCATGAAAATGCCGATGACTGAGTGAATGCTCCCCCAGTGAAGAAAGAAGATTTGTTCCATCATTTCAGACAATTAGAAAACACTTTTTTATTTTATGTCGTTTGAGTCATAACATGTTTCATGTTGGCCTATACATCGTTTATGTCAGTTGCACTCATTCTGCATACAGGATAATACTGGACACACTTTGATATGATGTACAACAGTATAGGGATGACATCAGTAGAATACAGAAGATAATCAGAAGACTCTTTCTGCCACTTCCAACTCCTTCCTTTAGAAGCTCTTCTTGTTTCCCAAACAATAATAAACATTATAGGATTGTCATTAGAATGTCAATGAGCCTGATCGGACCATAGTACGCAATCAATTATGGAAAAAAGCATTGAGATCCTCATATGGGGGCGCCCTGTCATGGTGCAAGTGTACGTCGTGGAAAGGAGGAATGTTTTCTGAGTGCGCACCCCCACTGCGCGTTCCCGAGGGCCCAAAGGGTAGGCTGTGGCTGGGTCGAGAAGTGGTCAGTCCAGAGTAGTGCACAGAGTAATGATAGTTCCTGTCTGTCTCAGAGGACTCCTGCTGCCTCCCGGCGAGTCCGCCGTTCAGGCAGACTGGAGGGCTGTGCTGGCCTTCGTAGTCCGGGCTGCTGTAGTCAGGGGACGTGCCGCCCGGCGGGTACACGCCTTCGTACCCAGAGGCGTAGGAGTGGCTACGCAGGTTGAGCGCACCGGTCCCGGGCTGGTAATGTGGGCTGGAGAGGCGTGAACACCGGTAGGAGTAGGGATGGACTGAGAAAGGAGAACTCGGCATGTGGAAGCGGGCTCCGTCTGAACACGGTTCAGTTAGGAAGTTCCTGGTGTTGAGCTGCAGGCAGCCTGCCACCAGATTGGTGGTGGGTTGGGACAGGCCTTTACACAACATCTGCACGTAGGTCACCACATCTGGACGTTTTCCGTTGCGTAAAATCTCCCCAAGGGCTAATATATAATTCTTGGCCAGCCTCAGAGTCTCTATCTTAGAGAGCTTTTGGGTTTTTGAATAGCAGGGGACCACTTTGCGCAGGTTGTCCAGCGCGGAATTTAAGTCGTGCATGCGCATGCGCTCCCGAGCGTTCGCCTTTACCCGGCGCATTTTGGAGCGCTCCACGCGAGCCGCCGTCATCTTACGTTTCTTTGGACCGCGCTTCTTGGGTTTGTCTCCACTGTTCTCATCCCCAAGCTCCTCTTCCTCCACCTCCTCATCCTCATCATCATCGCCGGCCATCTCAGACTCTGCTCGACTGCTGCCTTCCTGGGGCTCGTCCAGATCGTCGTCGCCGAGGTGGCACGGCTCGTTGTCATCGTCCTTGTCTTTGCAGTCCTCGACCTCATTGTCCTCCACCCAGTCGGCTGCAAGCCTCTGGACGTCTGGCAGCACCTCGCTGAACAGACGGCTCAACATTGTGGCGTGCAACCTGCAAGACAGACAAACAGCGCTTCAGCCTGGCTGTTGGGCGCCCTGCTATTTACGCACCCATGAGCACGCACTGCAAACCCCTCTGGTGAGCCCTCGTAGGGGTCGTAGCTTATAGATGTCCCTTATCAAAAGAAAAGAAAAGAAAAGAAAAGAAAAGAAAAGAAAAGAAAAGAAAAGAAAAGAAAAGAAAAGAAAAGAAAAGAAAAGAAAAGAAAAGAAAAGAAAAGAAAAAAAAGAAAAGAAAATTATTATTCGCCAATTGTTTTCTAAGCAGTGGGAGTGCCTTGTGGTTTTTGTGGAGTTTTGAATTAAAGACTAAGTCTTCTTCAGACTGTTTGATGGCTAGAAATTGTCATCTTTTGTGGATAAAATTAAATCCATAAATTTTAGCTTTAGTTAAAACTTAATCAATTTCATATTGTGCTAAACCAAGTTCACGTTTTTTCCCCAACCCTTTTTAATTTTTTCTGGCAATAAGCAGTTTTTGGAAGATTCTCTAAATAAAGAGTTTATATTTTTGTTAAGTGTTTCAAGAAAATCAGATGCATTTGGTTAATTCTGTAGGCATGAAGTAACTGTGTAGGCCACTGTTCGGCCTCAACATGTGCTGCGGTCTGTTCCCCCCAGCAGCCTGCTTCAGCTGAGCCCTCAAGGGGCTCACTAGGGTGCGGGTCCCTCTGTCCAATAAATTACCAACTTGGAGGAATTCCATTACAAGCAGGCCGCACACAGGACCACAAGAGCCCACGTTTTTGTGTTAAAATTAACATTAAAACACTTTTAAAGATTTAATTAAATACTCACAATGGAGAAGACTTCAAAAAAAAAATCAAATCTATATATTCTATATAATATCCAGAAATTGGAATAACAAAAACGTTGTTGAAAAAAATTCCCTTTGCACCAGAGCCTCAATTAACTCTCTGCAGGTTCATGAACCCTGTTTAGCACACCTCTGCAGATCACGCAGGCCACAGCTAAACCCTCATCTGAGGTTTCCTTTTCCAGAACTGAAGTTCGTCTAAAGAATACATATTTAACCGAAAGTGATAGTGTGTCTTCATACTGACCTTGACTTTTTTTTATTTCATCGACATCTTTCTTTTCCTTCAATACCAATTTTAGATTCCAGCCCTATCAAAGCTCTTTTATTGGTTACACAAGGCCAGGTTTTAATGAATATTTGCTTATAATCATTTTTTTATTGCCTTGCTTGAAAACTCACTGAAAATGCCGATTCTCTCCGAATTCATGGCGTCATACCCACCGATGATACGGGTTAAATAGACAAGTTCTGTACTAAAATGACATATAAAGCCATTATAAAAAGCTGCCACATCCAAAAATCTCTACAGATTCTCACTACCCTGAGCTCAGCTGTGCGTTTGGTGTCCAAGGGCGTATTTTTTATCTAATCTTGTAAGCACAATGTAATTAATGCCTACCAATACCTTGTCAATTAGCCTGTGTATCTCTGTGGAGAATACTACCCCCACAGTGCTCTGACGCGCATCATGCAGGAACACACACACACACACGAGTGCTCAGTTTCTAAGACAATAAAATGCAAATTATGACTGCAAAAGTGACAAGTATAACCTGTCTCTTGAGGGTCAGTGTGCGTTTTTAGATTTATTTAAACGAAGTCTATAAAAGACAGAAGAATCGATATCTGCCAGAAGACCGGTAATAAAAAAGGCTTATGAAGAGCTTACAAGCCCAATCTGATCACATCTCTGATCAAATGATCAAAGACAGCGAAGAGAAATGCATCCTTCGTCCAAAACAGGTTTAAAGCGTTAAATTATATCAACCTGGCATCCAGACGCAAAATCCCCCCCTAACCGAAGCTGTAAGAGACATCAGCACAAAGACAAAAACAAAACTGGAACATTATCTGATAGTCTATTGACTAGAATTGTGTATCCTACCTCCGTGGTGGAGCTCAGTGACGGAGCAAAGCGGGTTTGTTTACACCATCTCTCTCCGGGTGGGCATCACATCCACACGCCCTGCACGGATGCTTGTGCGAGCGAGGCGCTGCGTTCTGCTCTCACACCTCTCTCTCCTCTCCTGCCACCCTGCTCTGTCTACTGCTGCTATCCCCAGCCCAAACGCGAGGAGGGAGCCGTGTGGCACCTCAGAGGCAGGACTGGGTGGGTTACATACCAGCTCTGATGCCAGGCCCATATGGCTGGCACGTCATTGGCAAGAGCCATCACATGAGAGCCGGTGATTGACATGCGGCCGCATTTACAGAGACTGGCTTCCCCTGGGGGAGAGGGACTCGCCATCTGTCACTGAGCTGAAAGAGAAAATGGAATAAGGAGAGGATGGCACAAAAAAAAAAGACCGTAGGATTCAGGCTGCTTCTCGTAGCCTCCATCTTTGGGAGAAATGGGGTTAATCTCATATAGAAGGTGTAGGAAAATCCCCTTACAAGCATAAATTATGATAAAACTGTGATAATATATATATTTATTTTTAATATCATTCAAATAGTTGGCTGCACCAAAATAAAAACCCTCCATTTGGAGACCTACTATAAGCTAATTGTGTAAGAAAATCAGGGTGCTGGAAATAATCAACATATGGGAAAACATTCACTTTCAATTATTCCAGTGATCCATTAAATAGGCCAAAAGAAACAACTAAACGGCAACTGTACTAATCCGTATTTCCAACAGGAACTTGAACAGACACAAACCCGGCGTGTCCACACCCCACACAAAAGGTCTGAGATGAGTAAGTTGCCGTTCACACAGACCAGAGTCAGAGTGCAATTGCCTAAACGAATCAGTTGAACTGAGCTTAGCAAGGCGTCTTGGTTTGGGTTGCCAGGACGCGCACAGGTGCCAGCGGCCGGACTGACGCCAAAGGTGGCGGAGGCACAGATTGCAGAGAGGGGCCAGAAGATGGAGGAAGACAAGACAAGAGGAGAGAATGAAAGCGAAAGGCTGGTGGGGAGGTGGGGGTCAGGCTTATCACCATCATCATCATCATGCTATTGAGCCGGACTGTATTGGCTGCTTCGTAATTTGCGCATTTTCAGTGGAATAACCGAAGCGCTTGAAAGAGAAGCTCACGTTTCTGGCCATTTCATTCCTCGATAAAGATCACACACTGACACAAATATTGGTTAATGTGAAATAATGTGTTAATTTCAGGAGTCTTGCACACTCTCAACAAAAGCACAAAGCCAAGAAGAAGAATTTCGTGTCCTGTTTCTTTCACTATTAAATGCCAAACATTCACCTACCTGAGATGGATATTTAAATAATGAAGAGCGAGCCTCCATATCGGCTAATAGCGATTTGATTATTACATCATCCTATATGCACATTTTGAGATTGTATTTGTTGTTGTGTGCACGTCCAATCACAGCTCAGTTTAAACATAGAAAAGGTAAATCACCAAATAATTTTGGATTTTCCCTGCTATGAATGACAGAAGGAGCTTAAAACCTGGAGAAAAGGCCTGTTATTGTATATATGTGTATATAATTTTGCATGTGTGTGTTAAGTTCACACAGGACTGGTACGCTCGGTTAATGCTTTTTCTGCGGTTACATGTTGGTGACACCTGCTGGAAATAGAAAGCAAGTACACGATGGACTCGATAAGAAATAAAATGATTCCTTTCAGCTTTTCTAAAACAGGATGGAGCGACGCTTTGATTTCACAGTGAGTGGTGAAAAATATAGCTACATTTATTTATTTAATTCTTTTTGCCTGGCAGAAGAGAAGACACAAACCTTCTCTTTACAGCTTCATTATTGCATTGAGGTTTCGTAAACTACATTAAAATGCTCATATTTGTCATTATTCTGATTAAACATTGTATCAGTATTTGCAAGTGCAAATGGAAAACGCGCTGTTACTGCGCTGTGCGTCAGTCTTGAGACTTTAGAAATATGTGCCTTTAGCAGTTTGTCGCCTCCTTCTGGAAGTTTCAGGAAATACAGGAGAGAGCTGACAGGACACAGCGACGCTAATAAACTTTATCTGCAGTAATCTCGTGGATGGTACTTCACATTTATCATAATAATTGATCTTCAGCCCTGCTAATTTTTGTGCTGCTTGATTTTATTGTTGCATATTGACTTGCATGCAAACCTCCCTCCTCAATGCAATGATTTGTTCAGTTTTGGACATTAGATGGCGCTAACCTCTGATCCCACTCTTGTCTGCTGTGGTGCCACGTGTTGTTGAAAGCGCTTGCAAACATATATTATATTTTCAAGGACAGCACATGAACTGAAGCTGAACTGAGCCGCAGATGGGCTGCTCTGAAAGTCCAAGGTGGAAAGGTCTTTTCTCTGAGGACCTTTCCCAGCAGGCATGTGTTTGGTGTCATCAGGGACGCTTCCTGGAGCTGGCAGAAATCCAGAGCTTTTTCAAGTGCACTACTTCAGTAGAGGGTGAACCCTTGGACTTGTGGCAACTGGGATCAAGCGTGGGGCCCTCTGCTTACAGGACGGTCTGGTTATTTTCCAATAAATACTCCACCAGAGATGACAGGACATAGTTTACATTCCCTTAACTTTATATATAAAGTTTGTTTTTTAACACACAACGCTTAGAGTCCCATCAGAGGACAGTCATTAGGAAATAGCTGGTGCAGGTATGAAAGATAGGCTAGTCCCAGCTGAAATAGCCTACATCAGTTCCAGCCGAGCTCTGTCACCACAAAAAAAAGAAGGTGGGGTGTGTGTGGGGGTTCGTGTCCAGGTACAAGTAGATGACAGTTCGTGACTGTTTCACCAGCCGCCACTCATTGTGTAACGCACAGGCAAATGCATTTGTCCTCTGTTACCTCTTCGCCAACTTATGCTGAAGCACACACTCCAACACACTTACTGCACTGCCAGAAACGTTGTTGTCATGGCAACTGACTGCCTCGTATATTTGCAGTGTAGTAAAGCCAAGGTGGGCATAGGCGAAAACAGAGGTTAATCTTTGACTCTGCCGCTGGGGGGAATGTTTAGAGCTTCATTTTAAGAGCAACAGAGTGATATTTCCAGCTTGATGCATTTTGCGTCCTCAGCGCAAAGCGAACGCGCAAATTTGTACATTGTCGGTGCAATAAAGTGCCCCCCAGGGGCCGGCTGCGGTTGAAATACTAAATTGAGAAATAAAATAAAATAAAATAAAATAAAATAAAATAAAATAAAAATTCTGATCACCAGCCAGTCCGCTAGGTGGCGGTAATGCAGCTCTAGGCTGGTTTGTCCACCGCCATTAAACCCACAAGAAGAAGACGATAATTGTTACCAGTGCATAGATACAACGTTACCATAAATGCAAGGGCAGAGGAATGAGTTTACTATTGGACACATATCGGAAACCTGATAAATAAAATACAAATTCTGATCACCAGCCGGTTCGGCCTGGAAACGAGCGGCTGATGATCAGAACCGCCCGATGGCCACCACGCCCCTGGTGCCCACCTAAGGAAAAAAAAACGTGTTGGCATTTTATCAACATTCCCAATCAGTATCCACGAGTGTCATGCTCTTAATATTTAGTTCAGTATTACCGCTGAATCTTTTTTTTATCTATTTGTGATATTCAAATATCCCATGTTTCTGAGATCCTTCAAATTGCAGATGCTCAAAGTTTCTTCTTTCCCCGTCACGCATTAAGGTCAGTGATCGCGGTGTGTGAGGGACGGAGGGAGGGAGGGGAGACTCAGGGGGGCGGGGAAGAGCGGAACTCCACAGACCAGAGGATCGTTGGGACAGAAAGATGCCACTGGTCACTCACTAACGCTGCATTTTAATTTTTTTTTATCAAATATAAGCCCTTCGCTGCGGTTTTCACCGGCAGTTGCACTGAAGCTGATTTCGTGTGGACTTTAAGTTTGTTGCGCTCGGCTTTGGAGGTGACAGCTTGGACTCGCTGCTACCCGCAGAGACGGAGGTGATGGACCGAGAGGCAGACGCGGATGCGAGGAGGAAGATCCAGTTCTCCGTGCCTTCCTCCGTGCCCACCCAGCTGGACCCGCGACAGGTGGAGATGGTGAGAGCGAGGGAGTGTGGCTGTAGCCTACACAGGCGATGATAATGGTTGTGGAGATAGAGGGAGTGTGTGGAAGGAGGTCAACCCTCAGTTATAATTGTATGGACGTTTGGTGATTGGACTGGTAATCTCTGGCTGGATAACTGCATCTGTATGTTTTAAAAGTAATGGCAAACATCTAAGATATGCTTGCCTTCAACCTCATCATGAATGTTGCTTCTTCAGCGGCATCTGAGGCATCAGTGCTGAGGCTGACAGACAGTTATATAACTACTCCAGCAAGACTTTGCAAAACTGTTTGGATGTTTTATGTCACTCTGTAGGCAGTGGGGTATGGGCAGTGCTGAGCTCTGCAGCTTCATTTCTTTGGAGCCCTTAAAAGTGATGAGACATATTTGCCTTTCAGAAGGAGTGGAGGAGGAAGAAGAGGAAGAAGTAAAGGATAAAGCTCAATTTGTAACATTAAAATTTAGATGCGTCTGAGTCATAAATCTTGTACCACACACATGAAACAAAACGTAGAAGGTATTACTCATGTGCTCGTGGAGGTGGTGAGTGTATTATATAAAGTTAGATCACTTATCTGTTTCTTATGCTGAATCATCCCAAAGCAAGCGCTGGTCAAATGCGCTGGCATGGCCAGGCAAACAGTGCAGTGTGAGGAGGGAAACACAGACATGCACATGTTGTTTTGTTAATGACACAAGCCAGTAAAGGTCATGGACTTAACAATGAGGTCATATTTGAAAGACGGAAAGCAGCAAATGACAGGCTTATCCATTCCTTCTGCTTTTAAGACAGGCGATGTTCATATCTTAATCACAGGACACTCCCTCGAGGGAAATTTTACTGGACACCAGATGCAGTATCGGGAATGTTTGTTTTTTTTTGGAAACTTTCAAATGGCATGTTTGGAAAGCTTGTTTCGGGCTAATAAATCAATAAGTTCTGGGCACACAGATACTTCCCCCACATCTGCTGTTTACAGCCTACTTACAGTCTGTGTGTGTGTGTGTGTGTGTGTGTGTGTGTGGGTGTGTGTGTGTGTGTGTGTGTGTGTGTGTGTGTGTGTGTGTGTGTGTGTCGGTGGCGTGGCGCACACACACAAAAACAGACACCAGAGTGGGTGCGTGGGAGATATA
>VUQK01005107.1:7107-25554 GCA_015106715.1 Bujurquina vittata | reverse complement strand
CGTTTAGGGTTTAGGGTCCCCCTCAGCTATTGTGTGGCACAGGTGGGAATTTTTTTGGGGTAAATGTGTTTGGGTTTTTTTTTTTTGGGGGGGGGGGCAGTAAAGACAAGCCTTACCACTGGCCACTGAGTACCCCAAAACACATTTTATCTGTTCCAACTGAAAGTGGAACTTGTTTTCTGTTTTGGTGAATTTGACAAAGTGGCTGCAGTTTGGTCCTCCGGGTGTTGCAGCAGGTAAACTCCATACAATAATATTACTGACTGTGGTAGCTGCAGAGGCAGCTCCAAACGGAGCCTGTTGCACTGTTGCAATTAAACTGACATGGCTATAACTCTGAATTCTGTCTATACAGTAGGTTGTCTCTGTATTATTATACTCAACTTGGTTCTTGTAGATGAATTGACCCAACCGGGGAAAATATCTAAAATTTAAGACTCTAAAATACCATAAGTACAACTGCAAACTATATAACTCCTGTAAAAGTTACGTTGCCATTTCAAAGTTGGAAATTTACAGTATCTTGTCAGAAATTGTGGTTCAGTGTAATTGATAACAAAAAACTCGTGGATTTTCCTTCTTCAGTCGGTAGCCGTTAGCTGTATTGTCAAACATGCAGTGTTTTTTTTCTTTTTTCCTGAGCTTATTTGTACTATAGTTTTTGAATGCTTCATAATGCTGTGCTTTATGTTTTCATTGTTTCCTTGAAGATGTGACAGGAATAAGCACCACCGTACTGCGAGGCCTCCGTGCTCTACGTGAACCTCTTAACGTCTGTAACGCTGATAACTTTTTATAGTTGCATCTTAAACACACAGTTGTGGGGAATTTGTTTTGGATTTGCAGGAGTTCGATAAAGAAATTAATGTGGACTATATATATGTGAGTTTACCACAAGATAAGCCAGTAGTATAACACACCAGACTCTATACCGAGCAAGAAAAAGTAAAACCTTTATTAGTCACAGTTTGGGAACACTAGCTCTTGGTTTGCCTCCAAATGTTAGCTTGTTTACGTCCGGTTGTTTCCAGATCTCCACAAATCTCCTGGTGAACACAGCGCCACCACAACTAACAGAAACTGTAGGGAAAACGAAACAAGATCCAGGCTGTGATAAACTGTAATTTTGCAGAATTAATGTGTGAATCTTTGTGAAACCCCACCACCACCACCACCACCACACACACACACACACACACAAAAACACCTCCCTGGCAGTTTGGTGCAATCCTGAAAGGAGCAGATCACAAGCGCTCTGCCAGCCCCCGCTCATGCGCTTTAATACAAGCTGTCCTGATCAATCATAGCAGCCAATTAAATGCTGCGCTTCATCTCCGCATGAGGACAAACATTTAGCATTTGATAATGGGGAGCAACAGCAAGTGGAGGAGTGACTGGGGGATAGCTTGTTAAAACTCTCTTCAGGACATGACCACACCTGGCTGCTGCTGCTGCTGCTGCTGCTGCTACTGCTGCTGCTTGAAAAATGTAGTCAGACTGAAATTAGTATGCAAAGCCTTTGTCCACTGAACACGGTGTTTGCAGCCTGTGACAAACAGCAATGAACTGAGCAGGGTCTTATCAACCACACAGAAACTAGGAATGATCACAACAGTCTGCTGTGATGGAAAGTGGAATGAAACCACTGAAAAGGGGAAAGAGGCTTAGAGCTGCTAGGCATTGTTTTGCATGTGTACTGCCTGCATATGCACTCATTCCCTATTCTCAAATTATTCTCACAATGCACCCCATGACACTAAAACAACTACACTAGTTATATACCAAACAATATGTCAATTTACTATATTTAAGTTTGCAGCTGCAATTTTTGAGGTAAAATATTAACTAGCAGAAATTAGACAGCAGGTGCTGCTTCTGTGCTGCACACAAATGTGGTCTCCCACTTTAGGAAGAGGCTGTAATCATATAGGATGCATTCCTCTGATGCATACCTTCAATAAAATACAATTGAAATGACAATAAGATTTACTTAATTCCTCCTAATAGGTACAGAGATTGATGTAAGTCTCAAAGAGAAAAGCAATCTTTTGAAATCCAATTATGTAAAGCTGGCAGGTTTCGCTTTCACAGTCTAAGATCAATTGCGCGGCAGAGAAAACGAGATATGATCCACAATATGAAGGTCTCTGTTGCTAACGCGGTGAACAGGTTGAAGCAGTCTGTTGTATGGAGCCAAGTAGAGCAAAGACAAGTAACCGATCAAGCAGTCATGCAAAAATGAACAATCTTTTTGAGTCTCAATAGCAGGTGTGATATACTACCTGGCGTCTTTTCCCCTATAAGCCTGTAATACTGCATCATAAACAGCACAGGCAGTGACCTCGTGGTTGTCAATGAAGAAAGAAAATGGTTGGAAAAACAAAATATTTAAACCTGTCACTTCCTGCTTGTCTAAAACAAAGCAATAAAGAGCCCCACACCACCCAAACCCCCACCCATGCTCCGTAACCGTCTAGGGTGCTAAACTCCACAAAGGTTTTTTTATTAAAGCACATGCAACTGTAGCAGTCACTGTTTTTGCTCGCCTGTCAAATCCTGTTGAACAATTTGAGGTTTCACACCAAGCCCAATTAGTTTGGTGGCAGGACTTATTGGAATGGAACAGCCGTGATGCAGAACAAGAGCCAAAGTATTTTCTGTTAAAAAGGAAAGTCAATCAAACACATGTCGCACAGTGTCAGGAAAGAAGTGACGAAAGGTTGATTCACACTGCTGCCTCTCAGTAGTATTCCTCCTGGCACTTTATTGCTAAATGCTCTCTTTCGCTGTAGCCCGCTGATGATGCAGAGTAATAATATCACAATAAGAGCATGTTTGCTATTTAATGTTAAGAACGCACATTAGAACTGCGACTGTTTCTAACCAGGCTTATTGTTAGTCTCCTGTACAATGATGTCACAATACTGTCAAAATAACCTTATTTCATTTCTATGTCCTTATAACAAAAATAAATTAAAAAAAAAACTTAACATGAATTAAGGCACCAAACTCACTCTTGATTGAAAAGTTGTAAATGTTAGCATTTGCTATGGCATTCGCCATAACCCTGAGTCATTAGGAATGCCTGTACAGGCAAGTGGTAAACAAGTTAGTTGTGTTTTTTAGAACTAACCCTGGCAGCCAGGTGATCAGGGATGCACTGTGGTGCTACCAACCTACTGTAACACTAATTGTGAGGCACACACATGTTGTTGGCCCAGGTGCATGTGTGCACAGGTAGTGGGTGACAAGAAAGAAAGAGAGATAGCAGGGAGTTTTTTTGACAGCTTTGACTAGTGAAGAAGCACAGTTAATATCACTCACATATGGTAAAAACAAATGATCCAGCCTACCACAATTCATAATCCATCTGCCCAGTTCTTTATGCCCTTTTTCTAATAAATATATACTTTTCTAGCTGTTTTTATATTTGTAAAAAGGCTAACTGCAACAGTTGGTTAATAAGATACAGCTAAAGCTTTTGCATTAAAAAAAATCCCTAGTGATTAAGCAATAAGTCGCCTTTGGCCATGCAGCCTGCTGGGTTTGTAATATAGTACTAGAAACCACATGGAAGCGCTACAGCTCAAGATCTAAATCAAGGGCTCATAATTGTAAGATAAAGGTCAAGGCGTTTATCAATCACTGCTATATTTGGGAGGATAGATGCAATTTTTGCCACAACAAAAGACCCAGTTTATGGACATCTGAGTTCTTAGTTCCTGTTTGTATTTGAATTTAGTGTTTCTTGTTCCTCTTGTGTCAAGCCCCCTATATTAAGTTTATTCATTCATGTGTGTGTGTGTGTGTGTGTGTGTGTGTGTGTCCCCATTTAATTTTTAACTCCTCACTTCCTGTTTTATTTTGGTAGGTATTTATCACTGGTACCTTGTGCTTAGTTTTACCTTGCCTCCTGTTCCAGTTTCTTCAATTACTCTCACCTGCGTCTCATTACCCAGCTGTACCCTCCTGTGTGTAAGTAATGTGTTGCCTTTAGTTCTTGCTGCAGTGTTTCTTATTCCATCTCGTGCTCTTGCGGCCAGTTCTTTTGTATTTTATTCTGTTAATTTCAGCTGGTATTGAATTCGGTTAACTTTGGACTTTTGCCAAAATAAAGGTTACTTTTTTTGGTTTACTTGTCAGCCTGAGAGTCTTCATTTGGGTCCATATTTCTCCATTTGTGACATTTTTGATATGTGATTTAATGTAGCAATGATTACCTTATAGCTTATTAATGCTAGAACATGCCCTTGTTTGGTTTGTTTGTGCTGTTGGCCGTGAAACAACAACAAAAGATACTTTTACGTGGTTTTGTAGGTGCATAAATGTCAAATGGGTAATTTTAGTTCATTGCTAGGTAGTTGCTAGGCAATAGGATGACTTTATAACATGTATCTTTCAACTTTTATAGGATACTTTCATAAGATCTTATAGGTGCGTAAATGCTATAAACGGGCCATTTTATCAGGAGATGGTATCTGTTGCTAGGTGGTTGCAGGCAACCTGATGGCCTCATATTATGCCATGCATACTAGTTTGGTACATACCAAATAGGCACTACAGATTGTGTAGGGATTGTTTGTGGCCAAAGAAACCCCAAATATACACGGATTTTGCAAGTCTATGTATTCATTTGGCAACATATATTGTATATAAATGTTATAAATGATTCGAATCTGCCATTAAGTCTGTTTTACATTCTGGAAATGCAGCTACCAGAAGACATCCCAATTATTTAATCAGTAAAATTAATTTCACTTTGATCTGCTGACAAACAAAAAGTGATTTCCACCTTTCCTTTATTAGGCTATGGGACAGTAACCTTAAATATATCCAGTTTAAAGTTTCAGAGCTGCCGTATGCAGCTTTTGCACTGTCTTCCTTAATATTGCTTTCAGCATTGGAGGACTTCAGTACCTTAATACTTGAATCAGAGCTTCAGGTGACCTAACGCAGGAAGTTAATCCCAGCATGCACTGGGCAGGTCTGACTATCAGCACAGTTTTACTGACATTTATTTTCCATTTTCAGTGTAATCCAGTTTAAACTTTTGATAACTAAGTCTTTCAAAGTTGGGCACAGATCTAACATTCTTTACTCGGAAGTTAAAAAAAAAAAAAGCTTTCCGTAGACAATACAACATGGAAGATGGAAGGAGATTTAAAAAAAAAAACTCTTTTTCTAAGCAATCAGTGAATAAAACCTCCCCTGGTAATTGTGCTACTCTTTCAAAACAGCATGTGAGGGTTTTTAAACAGAGACACAGATTGTTTCTAAGTGCATTGCTAGTCCAGACCTGTGATTCAGTTTGGTAGCACTGAGATGTCGGCGACCTTTGCTCCGACCCAGCTTGTTTAAACCAGTGACCTTGTAACCCTTTAAGATGTCAGGCAAGATGAAGGCTAAAATTACAGCTCCTTTGAGCTGATCAGTAATTTGTAAACCAAATGGTTGTTTACACAGTTGGATGACAGCTGACAGAACCTTAGAAATTCAAAACACACAATATCCATGCAATACTAATCAATACCGCAATCAAAGTTCAAGATATTTTGTTTACCCTTCTCTGCACTCCAAATCAAAGCTTAATTTGATGTGCAGGATTGTGAATTTATGGAGTAAATTAGATTTGCGTTCAGAGGTTTCTCATTTCAATCTGAATATGCAGTGAGGGATTTCTGGGGCTATTCTGAAAATTAATTATTAAAGGCTGTCCAGTGGCTACAAATAGTCACAGACACCCTCTCTCAGCCCAGGAGTATTTAACATGCATCACAGTTAATGGCCACCACATGAATGTTTAAATATTTCAAAAGGTTATGTACCCTGTAGCCTTTTGAAAAGGTTACCCACCCTGCAGTGTTAGACCCATCACCTAGTGGATGTCCTGAAGTGACACAGCTGCTCTGCATTGTGTGTCTGGCAAAAAAAAAAAAAAACCCTTCAGTATTTACCACTTTAGGTATCTTCAGGACTGGTAAATAATTACTCATCATTTCATTGAAGCATTATAGGAATCTGAGTGAACTGGTTGGCAGTGTCTGGGGTGATTAATGAGGCAGGTCAGTCTTTATATATCTAGCTGAATAACTCATAGGTAAGACCAATCAAAGATAAAATGCACGCAAAAGCACATATTTAGGTGTCTTTCTAAACAGCAGTAGCTCTCAAGTACAGGTGTGTGTATATATATATACATATATATATATTATATATATATATATTTTTTTAATATGGAAGTATAAATTGGATGTACTTGTTTTACTGCAAAACAACATAACAACATGCAAGCCACTTTACAAACCCACCTGCACTCCCATTGTCACTCATGCTCTGTTCTGTGGGGAGTTCTTGCTGCTGCACTCATCCCAAAACATCCAATCACCGAATATAAATGACTGCAAGTGAAATAGCAATCTTATTTTGACTAAAGTCATGTTATATACATAGAATTATGCATTTGCCTTCACTTTGCCTTGTTTCAAAATTAGCTTAAACCAAAAAGAGAGCTCAAGTAGAATTTGTTTGATTTTGTCTTGCTGAGTCCAATTTTTGCTCTAATGTTGCATCCCTACATATAAATAAATGTTTGCTATATCAGGTAATGGTATGTCAACACTGCATCTTGCCGTATCTAGCCCAAGGTCAAGAACAAGTCCTTGCTTCCTTCCTTGTATCTGTTTAGATACTTTCAGTTAGAGATTTTGTTCCAAAAATACACTCTTTATTTCCCGATGAGTCACCTTCTTCTGTAAGTGTTCTTCATGTTTTAGACCTGCTCTGAGGCCCATAACTGTAGGACTTGTGCAATGTGTAGTGGTGGAATTCCAGCTAGATTATATTAGGACTTGGAATTGGCATCGAATGAGGCCGTCAAAGAAATCATGTGCAAGGACATGTCCTATTTAATTAAAAAATGTTTTGGAGAGCTCTTTTGAGTAAAACTTGAGATGCACAGATCTTCCCTAATATCGCCAACATCTGAGACAAATGCTCCCAGTGTGCATGCAGTCTTATAAATATGTATGAGGCCTGGCGTGACAAATGACCAGGTAGTCAGAATAATGTTCATAAGCCTGCGAGCAGGGGTTGCAGGAGGGTACTGTTTAATAGGAAGTTACAAGCCCTTCATTCAACTCCTAGTTGTGTAATGTGAATGAGTTACTCTGAATGAAGAGGATCCTCAGTTAAATTCTATTTACACTGGAAACCCATAATTTCTTCACAGAAACGTGTCACCTGACAAATCTGTCAACATTTTGCTTTGTCAACCAGTACCAGTTAGAGGGTTGAGGGACAGGAGGGGTAAGATGCTGGAAGACCAGACACTGGAAAATGTAAAATATGTACTTTCTCTATATTTTACATCTATGGAATAGATATGATAGAAGAGCTCACCCATAGCTTTATCTTGTTCATTGATTCGTCAGATGTATAGGTCAGGTAAACGCGTTCTTCCCCCACAGGGATGGAAAATGAAAACTTGCCACAAAAGCAACATTGCACACTAGCAGCACCCCGTACACAAGGGTAGTGAACACTTTGTCCAGAGAAAGCTGGACTCATTAACATCTTTTACTTCTCATTGCTGTAAGGCATCACAGCGCAGCCTGAGAAAATAAGTGTGCTGTGTGCAGTTTTCTGACAACATCTTATAGGATTCCAGCTTCCCAAAATTTGCATTTTATTCCCTTTTGCTGTTTGTTGGGGGCTGCTTCAGAAACATGGAAGGGTGGGGTTGCTTGGTGCAGCTTAAAGAGTAGTGAAACAGCCACAATCCAAGGGCCTACTTATTAAAGGTCTCCAAATTCATCAGATTTGCCCTGTGGACATTCAGCACATTGCCGAATTCTGCAGCGTAATCTACTGAGAACATATAGTTTGACTTGTAACAATAACATCAAAAACCAGGGGGGAGAATTGCACAGTGTCAGAAGACAGTTTACTGACCTTTTTTTAGCATGCAAGATGAGAAAGAGTTCACCTGTTCAGTCAGTAATTGCAGCACAAAGCACTGCAGGAAAATGGGAATATTATAACAATGTTTGTTGCAGAAAATACTCAAACAGCTAAACTATATTGTATACAGTATACACTATATATACACACTATTTTCCTGTGCAGAGGGGAGAAAAAAACCCTGTAATTATATTATTGCTTGCATAGAAACACAACTCAGTATAAGGCAATATGATTGCATCATAAAAAGGATAAAATGCATCATTTTGTCCATTGTCCAAAAAAATAAAAATTAAAATCTGTGCAGACGGTTCTGTGAAATAACAACAGAAAGATTTATCAGCAAAAAGTGGTGGATTATAGCCACTAATGGGTTCAGATTTGACTTTGTCATGCTCCATTAATGCTATAGATTACATGCATGCAAACAAAGTTGCTTTGTTGCAGCTATCTGTCTGTACAGGATTTGCTCTTCAAAGCTCTGAAGGTTAAACTTTGTTTAAATATCATCTGCAGCAGCGTTTTGAATATTATTTTTCATTTGGAACATTGTTTTTTTTTTTTTGAACAGGAACAAGAGAAAAACACCACTTTTAAATCTCTGTGTTGTCCTGAATATCATTAAGATGCAGACAGAGACAAACCATCAGAAACAAATTCCCATTCGACATTTATGGTCCTTGAGAGCATAATGAAATTCTTATCTTTCTAAACATGCATAGATCTCACTAAGCTCTCAGCAGAAATAAGAGTTCTTTGACCAGCTGTACATTTGAGATAGATCTATCAAAACTCTGTCAATTTGAACTAAGGCTGAAATGAGAAAAGATGAAACAGCACTGTATCCAGAGCGGCATGTGAGCAAAAAATGACAGCAGAGCTTTACTTGGAGTTGTTAGTAAACTACAGCCTCTCATTCCTTTTTATTAATTTGGATAATTTGACAGTACAAACGATTCAGAATAAGAAACAGCAATTACAGTCCCTCATTTAAAAATCACATTGCTGCCTGTTAAGTTTGATGAACTGCTTGTAAACAAACTGATGGTACGTCTTCAGGCCATCCAGAATTTTGACATCAGCAATAATGAGCGATGGAAGTATGATTACAATGACTATAAAAATGACAAACAAGACTGTGGCTTCATCTGTCCATATTAAGATAAGCTTGAGTGAGAAGTGAGAGGCTTAGGGGAGGCATTCAGTGGGTTGCTGATTTGAATATGATTAATGGAGGGCCAGGTCTTCAAATCCAATCCAGCTCCTGCAGTCAGTCTGTCTCTGATAGGCTACCACTCAAAGTTGCTTCTGCTATCACGGCTCACACTCGCTGTGTGTTTGTGCCCAGAGCTCAGGAGGGGGAGACGTCTGGGTGCTGTCTAAGCCTAGATCACAACGGAAAGGGTTACAGATGGTCTGTCCAACTGGACTGGAGTTCAGCACCACAACATCTCAGCCAGTGACAGAGAACTTTGATCTAAAACATTCTGCTGTTTCGGTGGGCTTCACCCAGTTTTATAGGGGCACAAAAAACATGACAAACAGGAACCGTTGCCTTTATCGTGACTCTTTTAAAATAAATCATAAAATTAAACTGCAGGTACGAGGAGCATTAAGACCACCTAACACCAACTGCATCACACAGCAAAGAGAGACATACATCCAAAATTAGATCAGTTCTTCAGTCTGATGCATGAGAATACGCTAACATTGTGCGGCCTTAAACATAAACTAAGTGGTAGGCGGTCTGTGTTTACAGCCATGCCTGGACCCCCTGTGTTCATGTCAGTTTTACTATTAACTCCAAACAATGAGAACTCTAATTAGTAGATAAACAAGAAAATTTGTTTTTCAGAAAAATGTCTGAGCGAATTGGTGACATTGTCTCCAGTGTAAAAAGAAGACACTTTTGGTTACTGATTGTTGGTCTCTCTCGCTCTCTCACACACACACACACACACACACACAAAATGGGAAGGAGTAAAACTGTTGGTTGGAGCCTTTTATTAATTGCAGTGGTTTTTCAGTTTTGTAAAAATAGTGATTTTCATCAAACAACAAAAACTGAAGAAATTTAGTCTTGATTTCAACTGCGATATTTTAGGGTTTTTGTGTGTGCTAATTCTTATATATTCCAACTATTTTGAGGCTGTAGCTCGTCTCCGTTTATGGCTACAGGTGTTATTGTAATCCATCACACGTTTATTGGAATAGGCAGCGATACAACAGATGGAGATGCAATCGCGCTCGCTTTCACTCTGTGTTGTTGTTGTCGCTGTTTTGCCGGCATGTTTGTTTCAGCTTTTTTGTTGCACCCCCCACCCCCATGCCGGTTGGTCACACCAGCATGAGTGAAATGAGCAAAAACAAAGAACTTTGGACTGAAATATTCTGCAATGAAAAAAAAAAGAAATAAAATAAGAGATTGCACTCTGTCTACAGCCAAATTTGTATGATAATTGGCATGAAAATGTCTTTCTCCATTCTCTGCTTTTGGTTTGAACACAACCCAACTAATAACTTTAACCCCCAAGATACCGATAAGAAGTTGTAATGGTAAATTTACAGCACTACCCATTTGTCAAGGAAGCTCTTATTAATTCTACTGTGCAGCTTTCTGGTGAAGTGTAGTTGGCATGCATGAGAAGACCTTAAACAAAAATATTACACCAATGGGAAATCTCTAACAGACCAGCCAGTCAGCAGAGTATTTGAATGATGATATCTGAAGGTTAGATGTTAGACTACAGTTATTATGGGCAGCAAAATGTCAGCCAAAGGATAATTTTTCTTATTTCCTCAACAAATGTTTGGTTCATTGCTCCTGATTTCTCAGTTTGATATAATAATAATTTCTTGGAATCTAACTCGTCATAGAATTTTTGAGAGCACTGAGGAGAAAGCATCAGCATTAAGAAACGACAAAAACCAGGTGTGACCCGGCTTACCCAGATCATTCGTCCAGCTGCCAGATTAATGGGAACACGGGGGAAATGCTAAAAGAGGACTTACGCTTTTGGCGTAATGTGAAAGTGCATCATGGTTTTTCCAGGGTGCGTGTATACAGGTGAGGCCCGTTGCACACATCGGGAGATGATCAAGATCATCGACTTGGGTTTCTTACATGTTTGGTAGATTTATTTTTAATCTCAATGTGCTGAACTGATAGCAGCTTACAGCGATCGCACTGTTGGAGAGCTTAGCCAGTTCAACAATTTCTCATTTGATATCATCCCATCACATCTGGCATATGAAGTTCAATATGTCATCATTTAAATATGAAGTGGACTTTAGCAATCTCATATGTGCTTGCTGTGGTTCCTCAACAGGTTCAATTATATCTGAATTTGTTTGACTGAGCTGGAAAAACAAAATGACCTTGAGTCAATATGCAAAAAAAAAAAAGTCCACGGGAGATTCAAATATGACAGATGTACACTCCCAAGTGAGTTTATTGCACCGCTGGACAAACCTGAGCAGCACGAGCACAAAACAAAGAAACAATTTGCTACAGTATGACAGATATCATTGTAAGCATTACAACCTCTGCCAGTGCCAGTGCTCAGATGAAAAGGACTTCACCAGACTAAATACAAACGCATTCAACTGAAACCGGCATATGCTGTCCTCAGCCTGGAAGTTTAAAACTGCAAACACAAACTTCAGAACACGCAGCTGAGCAAACACGACTGTCAGTATAATAAGCAGCTTTCACTGTCTCTGCAGGCTGATGAGAGGGGCCAGTGTCAATCGGGAAACATCTTATGATTGCGAACTGTCCTTTTAACTTTCAAGCTTTGTCAAACCTTCAGAAGTACAGAGTCACACTTACTCCAGTTTTTATTATCAAGAGCATGAATCTGATCATTTAAACATATAATTTGTCTGAGAGACTTGTGGGAGCAGGAGTGACTTTTCAATGCTGCGGGCACTACAAGTATGTTCAGCTTTATTAACACCGAGAACTTACAAAAACTTGAAGGATGTCCTCCTCTTTAACAGGAGCCGGTCTTTACATTGAGTTATTAAATATGTGATTAAGTGCCAGTGTTATCACCTTTTTGATTGGTTGGATCTTGGCTGAATCTTGATAACCTACAAAACAAATGAACATCTGTAAGGGTACTGTGGAAAGTATGTGGATTTTTTTTGTATCTTTCTTATATTCAATACATCTCATAATCATACATTTTTTCTCCAAAATCTTGTCCTTTTTTATGTTTTATGTAAGCCGTTGTTGAACGGTGCGACGGAAACACGCTTCATGCTGGGTAAAGCAGGTGTGACTACTAATAATACCGAAGTCCCCTTTCCTCTTAAATTATCCAGTGGGTCTCTTAACTTTGCACGTGTGCTTTTGCCACTCACTGTGAAAGAATTCACTCTTGAACTGGAACAAGACCACCAAGAGACCCAGGATAGAAAATAGTGAGGTGTTCCTTTAAGGACGGACAGCCTTACCTAAACACAATCAGCATGGTGGCTGCTGACTCTTACCTTCTAGTTCATGCCACTTTAAAGACATCAAAGGTGATGTCAGCAGAGAGCATGTCATCCCTATCAAGCCATACATGCATTAAGGTCAACCTTGACAAAGTCAACATCCTTCAGCTACTGAACCGATCCAACCTGCAAACAAGAGCTGACTGAGACTTAAATATAAATGCATAGCTGCTGTTCAGCGTGAGACTCTGACACTATTTTTACAACATGACATTCTCATTACACTCATTACTGCAGTCCATGTTTTTATCATGAATTAAAATCGCTGTCTTTTCTCACATTATTCTGAGTCCTGTACCATGTGGTCGAGGTCAAAAGATGTTCTGACCCGGTGTATATTCCTTCATTTAACCATCTGCCTGGTCTGAGCTACAAAGTCATTTTTAATCCCCGATCACTCATAAACTCAGACCAAATTATAACAATGACTCAGGCCTGGCATCCTTTGCTAACCAATGATGAGAGGCATCAGAAAGCCATAAAACGTTATATTCATAACTGTTTAATATAAACAGGTATATTCTGAAGATTTGCTTTCAAAGTCAGACATTATGCAACAGAGTCGATTATTTTTCTTCCTCAGATGCATGCTAGTGTCAACAGGAAAGTGTGAGGTAAGCTTAGCTGACCTCACGCATCTGTATGTTGGGATTTCTCAGTAAAACCATATGAGGGAGTCTGATCTTCTTAGTGTTGTCCACAGTTTTCATTTGTGCGCTGCTAAAAGTCTTTCCAGGTAGTGTGCAGACTGAAACATTAACTTAATGCACTTTGGCTATAGAAGTGGGCTGAATTTGTATTTATATTTGTTACCTAGAATTTATTAATAAAATTAAGGCTTCTCATTTCTGGATCCCTCCAACTGATTGCTATCATGCTGAGTTCTGAGCATGCAATGTTGCACCTAAACCCATCTGGTGAAGACACACAGGCAGTGCTGCAGATGAAAACTCTTTAGAGGGTGAATTTTTCTATAGCTCAGCCGTTTAAACTGCGAGGTACCACCTCAGCAGATTTGAGTCACTGAACTTGACGTCTCAAATTTGTTTTGGGGTCCAAAGAATTTTTCGAAATTTGTAAATTAATGCTAGCATTAAATAGCTGGATCTGTGTTATGCACCCACATAGTCTATAGATCCTAACTGTGATTTCTCGGGGTGGCAGTGGTGCAGTGGGTAGGTGCTCACCTTGCTAATGGAGGGTTGCTGGTTCAAGTCCCCGTCTGAGCGCATGCTGTCATTGTGTCCCTGGGCAAGACACATTGCCTAAGTGTGAATGTGTTGTTTGGTGGTGGTCAGAGGGGCTGTAGGTGTGGATTGGCTGCCACAGCTGCCCCAGGGCATCTGTGGCTACATTAGTAGCTTAGTATGATTGAGGTGTAAATGAATAGTGCACAAATTTGTAAACCGCTTTGAGTACCATGAAAAGCAGTATATAAGTGTAAGGCATTATTATTATTATAGCTATTGATAGACTTGACACTCCAGTCTTTTGACCAAATGCCGTCACTTGATTCTTTCATAGAGTCCATGTCTGCAACACTAAAAAAAACCCAGAAGAACCTTTTAAAAGAAATCTGTATTTTTCTATGTTCAAAACACTATTTTTATAGCTACTTACAATTTGGTAAGTACAGTTTTCTGTCACAACCGCTCAGAAAGAAAGACTGTAGCCTGCTTTCTATGTTTTTAACACAATTACTTTGACAGCTATTGTAACTCAGCAAAGAAAAAAAATCATAAAAATTTAAAAATCTTTATAAAATATTGTTATGAAGTACAGTAAACTGCCCTAAAATGACACATTATGGTCCTAGGTACCAAATAATAATGCACACAGTCATATAACATTTTGGAGGTCTTGTGCTGGAGTGTGTGAAGCCATGCACAAATGATATCCTGCAAAACAATCTCCTCGCTCTTATTTTGAACGATTAGTCACTGCTAACCAGATTCCTTTCCTGTCTATCCTAACTGGCTGGCTCTCCAGTTGTTGCGGTGGTCTTTGATATCATTCAGCTGCTTCACTCTGTTGGCTCCAACGTCTTGGACCGCTGCTGTCGACAGCAGTGCTCGTTCTGTTTTGTGAGCAGGAGGGCCTCTCTGACCAGAACCTGCGGCAGGTGAAGAACTGGTTCATGCGCCGCTATGCTGCACTCAGCAAGACTACAGAGCAGAACAAAGACTACCAGCTGGAGTCCATCTCCGATATGAAGGCTCGTTCAGAGCTGATTAAAACTCCACAACACCACCCAGAAAAAACAGACTAAAAACCTGTAGGAAACAGATAGTATGCTCAAATTCTGGGATTTATACTTTTGTTTACACCCACCTAATTCCAGCAGTGAGCTTCTGTGCACAGAATCAACCTCCTTCCCCTAACCGTGATTTCCTTACAGACTACAGTGTAGGTGTGGATCATTAAACTGCTACATAACATGCGTTTAATCGTACTCTTTATCGAGGCACAGTGAGATCTGTGCTCCACCGCATGCTGTTAAAGCACGAGGAGCTCTGCTACACCACTCGCACATGAAATTCTGCTTCATTTTAATTAGTGCATCGAGAGGTGTGATAAGCTACATGAGATCCATGTTCAAAGCCTCGAGAACTGATGGCTTCAAATGTACTGATTTGTATTTAATCTCCAGCTGACATAATTAGTAACAACATATGTTGTCTCATATTATGATAACAAATGAGGGGAAAAAAAATGATGAGGTCAAGCCAACAATCATCTCTATCTTGTGCTGCTGATCAAAATAATGTATGAAGCACTTGATAAATATGCATGTAAATGAAGGAAGTAATAAATAATAAGGCCTCTGAAAACAAACAGTCACAACCGTCTGCAACACAATTGAGATTCCTGAGCATGCACAGGTGTGACTAAGTGAACAGATTGTGAATAGCATCTCTTTTATATTTATGAAATTGGTTATGAGTAATCTCAACAGTGCACTTAAAAAGAAAAAGACAGCTAAAATACAAAGCTATTAGATATGTTTGAATCTGCAGCAGGAAAACTTTTTAGTCTGCATAAAATCATCTGAAAGAGCACCATGAATAAATTTGTGTTCATTTTAAATTCCCATTATATTCTATAATCAATATCCAAACAGCAGCAGAGTGCTGTGCAACGCCTGATATGACACGCCTCTCAGTGCGGAGACTCTGCGGACCTGCCGAGTTCTCATCGCTGGGAATGTCCACTCGCACAAAGTAATGAGATCATCCTGGGTGAAGTGATGCTGAAAATGAATCATCTCCTTCCTATCCCCCTAACAGCACAGTGGGTACATTTCTCCTGAACCTTGTACTCCGAGGCCATCCATCCTCCACCACCACGCAGGGCTATGGGTTCACTCATCAAAGCCGCAACCCACCGTCATCCGACCTCACCAATGAAAGCACCTGACAAGGAGCTCACATTTAATCCAATCATGGCCGAGTAGGTCAAATCCAGCAAGAGCATTCCTATAACAGGTATTGTGATTTTTCCATTTTGGGTGCTCATTCACTTGAGGATTAAATTCAACCGCAAACTGCTGCAGCCGAGGTCCAGTTATTGTTTGGGCTGGTAAAGATCTATATTTGTTGATAAAGGTATGTCAGCCCTGTAGATACACAGTAATACCCCTGTATCTTGAGGACACGTTTTCTATAAAGAGAGAGTGGCTATTTCAGGTAACGCAATTTTACTCTGAGACGAAAATATAAGAACATTCCTGTGGGTTATGAAATCACAATGCACAATGAATGGTGGGGTTGAAGGATGGCCATGGTCTTTATCCATCAGACCTCCCAGCCTGTTTTTATGCTGCCCTAATATTAGGACAAAGCACATTGATGAATTCCTGCTAGCAGAGGCCTTTTCCGGACAGACACAAACATAAACAAGAAGAAAAAGGAGGTTGCAAGCTGGCCATGAAGATAAAGCTTAATCTATCACACCTCAGTAAGTGTCACAGAAAAAGAGTTTAAAGGTTTAGAATAATCACAGATGTCAGGAGCTATTTTTCACTGCACACAGGATATGAGTTGTCTTGGAAATATGATGTCTTGAGGAGCCATGCTAAGAGCAAAGCTGGGGCTGGGACTACTGCCCGGGTAACTCGGGGGAAACGGTGCAGGCCACGGGGCCAGATCACTGACAGGGCCACAGGAGACAAAAATCACCACAGTCAGGCTGCCGGGACAGACACACAACAGAGAGCAAACAGGCCTTTGACCAGGTGACCTGCTCGAGAGTGGAGTGGGGGGTGGGGAATAGGAGGGATGCCAAATGTTCTAAAAGCTGAGACCTCCATTTGTGATGTGCGACTCACCCTGGTCACATCACATAAATGAGTCTGCCATGGCTATTTGACATGCAAATTCTCACATAAAAGAGCAGAAGGAGCCAGACCACTGTTGAGGTACCAGTTTATTGACAGTGTAAGTGCAGCTCATCACATGATTGGCTCAATGCAAATCCATTTAATGTGCAGTGCATTAATCATGCTGCAGGCTGCCAAGGTTCAACATTTATGCTACTCTGTAGATTACAAGGAGAGGGGTGTTGGAAATTCTCCTTAATAGCAAGGAAGCTCTTATTAGGCTCTTTCTGTTTTCATTTATTTTCCCAGTGTTCCTTGTGGTCTTATGCATGGTTGTCCTACAAACAGGCATTACAGAGAAGCATGCGTGTGATGTAGCATGTGCAACACATCTGCAGAAATTTGTATGAGATTTTGCCTTCTCTGCAGTCACTTTGTTTAAAGGTATATTACTGGAGCATTTGTAGAAAACGCTTGCTAGTGGATATAGATATCATTACGAGATTCTCAATCTTCCCATCAAACTCCCCATGGGCTCTCTCAATTACATTCTTCTTGCAGAGCTGCACTGAGTGGGGTTCTGACATTATATTTGACGCTAATATAATGTTACCACTGCACAAGACTGCATTACATAAAGGTTATATGAATTAACCCAGATGTAAAAATAGTACGCAAATGGACACACAGCACACACTCTGTGCATGCCACACGCATTTACCTCAATGAATGCTTATTTATTAGATGAATAGTTCTCCGTTACTAGCGTGGAACAAAAAAAAGCTGATTGTCATAAACTATCACGATCATTTAGTGGTTGTCAAACTTGATCAGAAGCAGCCTTATCTATTGAAGCATTGACTGAGCACTGAAAACATGCATATTAAAAATAGGTTTGCATCAAGAAGCACATGGAATCATGAAACACTGCACACACACGCGCACACACACACACTGTTCGTCAATATCAGATAGGACTCCAGACAGGATTTGATGGATGGAGGTGCCAGGGGGAAAATCATTTCTCCTAACTTACTGTGTTCTAGCTGCTGTGAATAAGAAGAAGCAATGGGAAGATCACAGGGTGCAACATAGCAGGTATAATGTACACAGGATGTACACAGGATGTAATGTACTATACTTTAGGTGCATATAACACAAGGACAAGAGGACTGTCCTCCATTAATGTGAGTGGACAGTGAAGGTGCATACTGGAAAACTCACTGACATCGACTGGGATGAGTTTGCAGCCGGCGCTATGTGAAAATTAACGCACAACGCCTTCACACAGGGGCAAAACCTTCCTAGGGACTAACATTGTACTTCTAGAAGCATTGTGGTTTGTACTTTGCAGGTGTTAAACTTCTGGTGACAATTTTGTACCTTAATGTTATACCTTATTAAGTTATAAAAATAAACATTTAGATGAGCTTAAAAATTAGGTAGCTGTGAATTTATTTTATATATTTATTTATTCATACATTTGACACAGGCTATTATAGTTTGGCCTAGAACTTTTCTGGTGTTATTTTCCACTCAAATATTTATCTATCTCACATCTACAGCTGCAGTCTACTTAGACCATTCACATTGAAGAGGAAATTTTATAGTTTCTCTTGTTTTTTCCGCTTTCTTTCTTTTCTTTTTTTTTTTTTTTTTTTTTGCTG
>VUQK01005100.1:1503-12253 GCA_015106715.1 Bujurquina vittata | reverse complement strand
GCCATAACCAAGTGGCCGGCATAGTATAGAGGAACATCCGTGCCGAGTATGACCTGGAAGTCCTGAGGTCAAAATGGGGCACACCCCCAAGAGTGGTTGAGAGCAACAGGGCTAAGGTCCTGTGGAACTTCCAGATACAGACAGACAAACTTGTGATGGCTAACCAACCGGACATCGTAGTGGTGGACAAACAGAGGAAGAAGGTTGTAGTGATAGACGTTGCAATACCAAGTGACGGGAACATCAGGACGAAGGAACACGAGAAGCTGGACAAATACCAAGGGCTCAGAGAGGAGCTGGAAAGGATGTTGAAGATGAAGGTAACAGTGGTCCCCGTGGTAATCGGAACACTTGGGGCAGTGACCCCCAAACTGAGAGAGTGGCTCCAGCAGATTCCTGGAACAACATCAGAGATCTCTGTCCAGAAGAATATGTGTGTGTGTGTGTGTGTGTGTGTGTGTGTGTGTGTGCGTGCGATTCTGACACTTGGCTTTGCTCTGCAGACATCTTTCACAGATACAGATCAATACAAAAGTAGCGGAAGTGGTTGTTATTTCCCAGTAGGTGAAAAGAGAAGAAGTCAATTAAAACAAAAAAGGAGAAGAGAAATTTCAGTGTTTCTGACTCTTGATTTCTCTTTCCAACTTCTCTGTTCTTCCTTCACTGACAAATGAAGTTTAGCAATTCAATTTTACCTTCAATCTCCTCAGTTTCAGCTGCACTTCCTCTGTAGTAAACAGCTTGTGTATATTTGTGTGTGTGTTAGATTTCTGCAGTCTATCTAGTGCTTCCCGAGATCCTTTTACAGTCCACAGAGTAAAAGGTTTATGCGTAGCAGCAAACATTTTAACCTGATACTCCCGAATATCCCAGTTGACTTTAGACTTGGGAGATATTTAGAGAAGCTATATTTGCTTGTGTGTACAGTTGAATCCTGTAAAACCACTGCAACAATGCATCTGCATCATGATATCCTTACAGAAAGACTAGCATGTTAGAATTTTGAGTTTTCCTCACCACTTCTGGCACTCCTGTGTGTTGACCAATAGCAGCCCAGGATGCTCCGCCAGCTGTTGAAAGTTTGTTTTTCTGCTCTGCTCAGCCGTGTAAAACACGGTAAAGCAAAAGGGTGATTATGTGGCTGATTTGCTGGGTGCAAATGTGTAATGGAGAATCGAGTCAGTGTCATGTACACATCTTCAGTTGGCATTGTCTGCACAGTTAGATCCATAATTTGCTGGACAAAGACAGTTTTTGTAGTTTTTCCGGCGTACAGCACCACAGTGGGTTTTAAATCAGTGTGATTGAACTTCAGATTTTCAGCTTAGGTTCAAATATTCTACAAAAAAAAATGCATTAACTGTAATGGAATTACATTTTCAGAGGCTCAAATTAATTTTATAAATTACGATAATTTTAAATTGGGGGTGGGGGGGTGCTTTTGCAGTATGTTTTGGGTCAGAATCCATTTGCTCTGTGAAGGGCTCTCTGATCAGTTTGGCAGCACTTGGCTGAATCTGAGCAGAGAGAATTGCCCTGTAGACTTCACAACTCATCCTGCTAATACTATGTGCAGTAACATCATCTATAAGCACCAGTGACCCGGTTCCACTGGCAGCCATTCATGCCCATGCCTTAACATTGCCCCATCATATTTGACAGATGATGTGGGAAGCTTCGGATCACAAGCTGTTTCTCTCCCTCTCTGCACTTTTCTCTTTCCATCGTTCTGATCCATGATCATGTGTCCATTGATTTTTTTTCCAGAACTGCAGAACGGCTCTTTTAGATGTTTTCTGGCAAAGTCTGATATGGCCTTCTTCTTCTTGAGTGTAACCAGTGTAATTTACCAGTGTAGTGGTTTGCACCTTGTTATAAACCCTCTCTATTTCCATTCATGAACATGTCACTTGATTATAAA
Source organism: Bujurquina vittata (assembly GCA_015106715.1). Taxonomy (NCBI): domain Eukaryota; kingdom Metazoa; phylum Chordata; class Actinopteri; order Cichliformes; family Cichlidae; genus Bujurquina; species Bujurquina vittata. Next base: position 10,332 of record VUQK01005100.1, on the reverse strand, counting down.
CTTTGACAGTGATGTGTCTACCTGCTCAAGAGTGTTCTGATCTTGGTTAGATGTTATGAAGTTGTTTTTTTTAAATTATGGAAATAATTCTGTCATCATGCAATTTACTTATCTGTGGTCTTCCAGGCCTTTTTTTTTTGCTGTTGTTCAGGTGGTCGATGCATTCCTTCTTTTTAAGACCTAGATCTAGATTTTTGAGTTGGCCACTGCTAAAGTTTTTGCTCTCTAACTTTTTTTAAATTAACTTCACACATCATCTCCACTTCACTATCATGAAATGATAAGGAAACAGGCCTCACCTGGCCATGAAACTGCTGTCAGTCAATTGTCCAATAAATTTTGAGCCTCTAAAAATGGGGGACTGTTAATAAAAACCGTTGTTATTTCTAAACAGGCAATGAAATACTTTTGTCAAACCCATTGAAATAAACGTGAAGCGCTGCACTTCAACCACATGTGATTGTTTAATTTAAAATCCATTGTGGTGGTGTACAGAGGCAAAACCATAAAAACTGTCTTTGTCAAACAAATAATGGATCTAACTGTACAGCATGCATGTGGTAGAAAAAAGCAAAGATGATTGATTGGGAAGCAACTAGTATTCTGTCATACAGTAGCTCCTAGCCATCAAAAGGACTATAAAATGACCAATCTGACACAATGCCCATGTAAATGTGGGGTAGTCTGAGCCTGGAATTAATTAAAAAAAACAAAACAAACAATGTTAGTGAAAGGCTCAGCAAGGGAATTGGTGACTATTGAGACGATATGAGAATGTTAAATTGGTAAAACAAAATGACCAAAATGGAATCCATCCTCATCTTCAGCCAATGTTTGTCACTGTGATGTTTTCACAAATTTTCTAGGAGTAACTAGCAGTGGCACCCTCATGTCCATAGCAGTGGTGATGAATGCCCGACTGTCTTCTTAGTTGTTTTTAGGCTACATCTGCTGTGTGTAGGTATTTGCGGGCAGATTCATCGTCGTGCCCAGTTGTGGAACTCATAGTCATAAAACTGCAGGCAGAGTCTCTGAGAACTTTGAATAACGAGTTGTCATTTCTGCGTTTTTTACCGGCAATATCTCCTCTCCTTCATGGCGCTGTTTTATAGAACGAGTGGCTCCACCGTGTTTAACGCATCATTTCCCTCCTTATTGTGAGTGGGGAGGGAAGAGCAGAATGATGGGTGAGTGGTGGCGGTGGTGGTGGTGGGAAGGGGCTCAGTGTCCTTGCATTTTATTGCCCTGCTTGTCCTTCCAGCATGGCTGGTCAGAGTGGTGCCCTGGGTATTACAAATAAGCAAATGTCCTTTTCATACTAACACTACAGGCTACTGGCTTGAGTTTTTTATTTTTCCCCCTATGTGATCAAATGACAGACAGCGATCCACTTCATTTAGAAGGATTTTAATATTTCATCATGAAGAAATGACTCTGAGGAATAAGCAGTCAGTGATTCTTGAGAAACAAGAATTTGTGAAATTAAGAGTGCAGGATTAGATGTAGTTACTAGAGAGCTTTAAAGGAATTAAACACAGCTTCATGCTTTTTAGAGAGAAAATCAAGAAGCTGCTTGGCCAGGTCTGCAGCAAGATTATAGCAAATCATTTTCACTTAGCCTGATCAAAAACCTGTGCCCTCTCCAGTGCCTGTATTTAACATTTAAACACTAGCATCTCTGCTGAACTCCTGAACGGTCCTTGAACTGAAGTTTCATGTGGGTTTCTTTCTTTTAATGAGCCATAGCTAACTGATTTTACATTTCAGTTTAATTACATATTGCTAATACACAACTGCCTAAAATTGTTCATAGCTGGGTAATTTTCATTTTGCCTTCCTAAATGGATTTATTTAAGCTTAATAAAAGTGTTGTCTTCTAAGTGCGCCATCATCACTATGGCAACTAATTATGGCAACACAGTCCAGGTGGTAAAAACTTAGTAATGAATAAGAATATGCTGAAATATAAAAAGGCAAGCTGTTCATATATTCAGATTAGACCACTGTAAACATAAGCTTTGGTCATTTGATCACAAAGCAGTTCTTAACCACACCATTAATTACAAGACGAAACACATTAAGATTAAATGCTCTTTGCAAAGGTGAAGATTAATGTGCTGGTTTTATTGCACAAAGTTCTATTAAGTTATGTGATTGTAATCTCCTAACAGCAGTTTGTCACCTGCGATAAAATTTAGCTTCTCTTTGCATGAATTCTTTTGTTTCTCAAGTAGGAAAAAAAAAGCAGCCATAGCATATTTGCATGAATATTCACAAAAGCCAGAGCATCGATTAAAACGCCACATCATAAAGTTACATTTACAGTATAATGATATCATCTGTATCTTTTAAGCCCACATCGAAAGACGCCTCGTTATGAACTATTGTCGCACACAGACAGTGGAAAATATTTGATAACAATGGATCCAGAACAATGATATCTGTCACACAGCGTTGAAGGAATTACAGACATTGTCTGCCTCAGTCTTGTCTTTCTTTAAAAAAAAAAAAAAATGACAGTAGTGATGTGGAGGCCAGGCTTCTGCGTCTTAATCTGAGCTAATCAATGCCACTTTATCATGGAGGACAGCTAAGTCATCTCGAACACTCCCATCAGCTTCTCATTTCCCTTCTCCCTTTCTGTCTCCTATATGACGGACAACTGTGACCTAGTACATACTGTAAGGCACTTTAATGGTCTTCAGTGAGATTAGACTGAAAGACACTGGCCATATGGCCTTTTTTTAATGTAAGGCAAAGCTGTATTTCTAGGATATGTACAGAGCTATGGAGTTCATACATGGATAACAAAGAATACAGGATTGTTCAAATCCAAAGGCTGGTCTTTTTTTTTTTTAATTAAAAGAAAGTGATTGGTTTTTTTATAGTTTAGTTTCATTAATAATTGGATTTTATTATACACGGGGAATGGTCTTTCAATAGCCCGAAGCAAAATTCACCTTTTGTTGTTGCTATTATTAATATTACTTAGGAATGTGCTGATTTAATCAGACCAAGTACATAAAAACAGCTCTGTGATGCATTTGCCTACTAAAATCCAAAATCCCTGTGGGGCCTGCGAAAGTGTAAATGTTAAGTAAAAATGCCTTGTCTAACAAGTCCTTTGGAAAATATCCCCTTTAGGAATCCAGGGGTTTTTGTCAAGCACTGAACTGACACATTTAAAACAGGACAGCTCAGCCTTGTTGGCGTCATCGTGGAACTGCTTTTAGTGGATCTGAGATTTTGAAGGCTGTGTCATACTGAGTTGCTTTTCCTTTCCCTTCGTTCTCATCTTCTCTGACAGCATACACAGTGACAAAGACAGGCCAACACAGAGACAGAGGTGCAGAGCAAAGATGGAAGGATGCAGTTCGTGGCAAGGAGGTAATAACGTTCTTCTGCAGGAAGACGCATCAAAATATCTTCGACTTAAATTAATGCTGACACACTCTGGGGACAGCCCATCAGTACCCTCCACCGCCATTATATCAATAGCCCAAAAAGAACCGATGCTCATAAAGCCACGGTCTCATGGCAAAGGATTCTGAAATGGGTTAGAAAGCAGGTGACGGATGCATAAATCCTGAAACAAATTGAGCAGATTCTCTAATTAAAAGGAACTCTTTTCAAACCCACGCTGAAAACAGAGCTCCTTTCAGAGCGACAGACAGACAAAATGAATGTGATTGCTACAGTTGTGCTAATTAAAACGTTACACAGCAAACATCTAAAGAATCTGTGCTACTTGACTGCGCTGAAGGACATCACTGTCCTTATCATCCAGTCCCTGCACCACAAATGTTCAAATGTTGAGATGACAAAAAAAAAGAACTTTGAACTTGGAAGACTTGAGATACAACAGCAAAGCCCAGTTTTTCATGCCTTTTCATTCATCACTGTTGGATGAGTTTATCTCTAAAAAGATGCCATCTGAAAGGTTTAATTCTATAATTGATGAAGTTTTGCCAACTAATAAAAGGGTCGACATAAACAAATGAAAAGTTATGGTTTCATTGTAGCATATCATTGCCCCGCCAACCTTCCCGAAACTTTAGGGGAACTCAGAGTTCTGCCCTTGTGCAGAGAGGAGGGGCACGCGGCAGAATCAGTCACACAGACAGCCTATGCAGGTCCAAGTCTGTAATGTAGATCTATGATGCTGGACAGGGTCAGTGGAGGCAGTGGAGTGTGTTTTAGTGCACCATAACCCTAGACAAATGGGCAAAATGGGGTAGTGCCATGAGAGCGGGAGAGAAACACTGCTGTATGTGACTCTCCATTGGAGGCGACTATTTAAACTAAAGTGGAAAGATTTTCAGCTGGAGCCTATCCCAGCTGACATAGGGCGCGAGGCGGGGATATATATTTTTTCTGATACTTTATAGCATTACAGTTCTGCCTTTTGGGTAAGTTTTTCATTTGATTTTAGTAACAGGTAATACCGCCAATATTTTTAGTTGGTGAGACCAGGTGATAAAATACAAATTGTTAATACTCATACATAATCAATCCTCATATTGTTTACATATTTTAAAAAAACTCCATCCTTCCCGTCTTTTCACAGTGGCAGAAAACGGTTGATGACCTTCTCAAATTAAAAGCTCGGGGTTGTATTATAATAAGATTGGACCCGGTCCTAGCACTGGTACTGCAGTACTGGTACCATTATTGGCGCCTGTGGAAATTCTTTATAAAACATGCCAGCTGTCGCCACTTTAGGAATATGGTTCATTAGTATGTACCAGAACAAAATCAGTAATATTGTGTAATGTGCTAATTTTTAACATTCACTGTACTTTGCATTTTACTCCATTCTTTATTATCTAGCCTCCAGGAATGTAGAAGCCAATCTCTTCAGTCCAGGAACATGCTTACATAAATCTGTTATCCAGCTGATAAAACACGTTTTTGTGTCTATTACACCATCCTGCTGCTTCACATTGATACAAAGTGAGTGCGATATTACCTAGATGATGAGTAAATACATTCGATTGGGAATAATAATAGTGAGCAGTTTGATCCAATAAAAAAGTAAGCAGAGCAAGCATGAAAGGGAAGATGAATGAATCTTATTAAAGCGTACCCGTGCCTGGTCAGCAGGAAAATGAAGAAATAGCTACACTGGACCAAACCTGAGCTGGGGCGTTGCGCTATCTTGACCCAGATTGAATTTTACCTGCTTCTCAGCAGGTGAAGCTCATCAGAGTTCTTATTACTTCTCAATTCAGATCAAGATCAAATGCAAGTTAGATTACCAGACAAAAATGATTATTTTTCTTCTCCACATCAAGAATACGCCTTAAAAATCTAAACTGATCATCGAGGAAAAAAGACCCTTGAAAATGCGATCATTTTATTCCCATTTTTTGTATTTAACTGCTAAACATGAGTCAGTATGTGATTTCACTTGTAGGCGGTACTTTTCCCTGTGAGTTAGACGACTAGTATTCATGTGTTTACAACAAAGAAAGAACTTTTTAAGCACATCTAATAAAGCCTTTTGTTATTTTGTAGATATGAACTATGGCCATAGAAAGGAAAGTAATACAGTATGTATATAAGTATGTATATATAATATGAGTATTACATTCATTTCTATATGTTATATGAACTATCACAGATATTTATAATTGTAGCTTGAATTCACAAGATGATGTTGACTACATTCCTTAATCCTAATTATCAACCTTTACAGATCACAACTACATGCTATAAGTACGCGATTACTTTTAGCTCCCAACTTTAGTTATTTTATTTTACTTTTTCTATCATTTACTCTTTTTTTTTGCTGCTATTGCTTTACACCTAGACTTTCAGGTCATTTGTCTGAAATGCGTATTGTTCTGCTGTCTTCTGTCATTTGGCAGTCCAGCCATCTGAGGGCCACTTGTGCATTTCCAGTGATGGGTTCTGCAAGAGAAAAAAATGCTATGTTAATAGGCAGTAAACCAGAATGCAAAGTGCAAACACTTTTGCTCTCTTGCTTTTTTAATGCAGCTGCTTTCAGTCTTTCGTTATCCACCTACATGCATAGCCCACTGCTGAATTCAATATGTTCTTGCCTGTTCTCTGGGGATTTCCAAGTCATTCTGAGCAATGTGGGAAATCACTTACTGAAGTAGAAGTGGAACAAGGAGGTTGAGGGAAAATGCATGCAGCAAAAAAAAAAAAGTAAATGATACCATTTCCTGTGGATATAACACCTGGAACGCTTTGAATGTGTAAAAACACAAGCGTACCTGAAGGCAGATGTTTTCTGAAAATGCTTTTCCCAGAGGAGGCTCGGGTTGGAGATGGGTGTCTGTCCTGTCCTACTTTTCTTATTTTAATTTAAGTCTGGTTTAAAATTAGTCTGGAGAATTGAATTGGCCGCTGATGTCTCCTTATGATAGACTGATGGCCATATTAAATTTTAGCTCTCCACTCTGACGCTGTCTGTGTTTTCACCTTAGGTAAGTATACTGTTTAAAAGAGTGCCCTCGAAATGCTTTAGCCCTCACCAGTGATTTTAACCTCTGGGACTCAAACTATCTTCCTGTGTCGTGAAGAGCAGGGCTGTTTCGTTTTTGTTATCACTTGCCAGTAAATTCAAGCTGTGAAGGAATTCAGCATGGCTATATGCAAATTCACACGAGAGGAAAAAAAAGCCAATTTAGTCAAAATGCCTCTCTCATCTAAACGCCGTGTTGTGGGTGGCAGGAAACGGTAGTGGCTCTTTGAGTTTTGTTGGCGAGCTCTTTTAATGCCTGCCAAGCAGACATGCAGAGTGTCCAGGTGCACAGTGTGCAGACACCCCTCTGAGAAATCAAACCTTCATTATTTATTAGGCTACAAAGTGAAGCCGCGAGAAGGGGTCAGTCAGCCGTGAAGCTGGCAGGAGGGGATGCTGCCTCCTTGTTTGCCAGGGACGCAGGTTGGAGCACCGGGCATTTGCTGCTAGTAGCTGCACGAGCGGAAGATGAGAGAGATGTGGGATTCAATTCCACCTACTGTGTGTGGCCAGCCAAATATAGACTATCAGATGGAGTTGTTAATTTCAAGATGGCACACCATTCTTTATCCCCACCTCCCCAGAATCGACCATTTCAGGTCCCAGATAATCTTTAACTGTGCCCACTCATTTTCTCGCCCTACATTCGTTCTCTTCTCTCTGTCTGTACACTATTGTAATGGCTTAGAGCTGGATCCAGCCTTGATTTTTTTTCTTCCATTCAAGGCATTTTCTTTGCTTTTATGGGCAATTTTCCATTATCCCTGGCCCAGCCATAAATGCCATTTGACTTCCTTTCCTCTGAATAGTGAAAAATGGGGAAAATAGTAAGCTATTTTCAATAATCCTGCCAATATGATGATTCAGTTGATTCTCATCCTGTTATACTCATAATGAAACTGCCATTTCTACAAACTCTTAACTATCCATCTACTAATGAGTACCAACAGATACTCGTTATGCAACTACGGACTTCGTCCAGAACTTTTAGTATGAATGCTGAATCAGTCAGTATTTAGTCTCTGTGTCTCCATGAGGTCACTATGATGCATAACATCATAGCAGATTTTTGCTTATTCCATCCAAAGCCCTGTAAACAATGATATTCCAATCCTTTGGAACTAAGATGTCATCTTACTAGCTTGCCTGGCAAAGAAAAAGCCACAGTGTCTGCCTTTTTTCCCAGAAATTAAAATATTATCAAACTTCATAAGCTTTGAAGTTTTTTATTTATTTTTTTGCCTTTAAATAGTTAGATTAAGTAAAAGGATGGAAAGAAAGAATTGGAAAAGAGAGCAGACGAATGACATGCAGCAAAGAACTGGCACTTGGACTGCCAAAGGATATTTTTGCCCAAATGCTCAACACCCAAACACTAAGCCAAAAGGCCACTCAATTCATGAGGTTATTTGATAGTTAGATAAAGCTTTGCTGGCTAAAATGTAAAGATTTTTCCATAATGACACCAGATGGTGCATAATAGATGTCAACACCTACTCTGGGCCCCGGCTCAATTCAGGTGGACATGTATGGGTGGAGGATGGAGCATTCTTTTTGCCAATCACTGATATCACATCCTCCAGGTTAAAGAGGTGCCCAGTTCACAAGGCAGTGTAGCTGGGATCATTTGTTGAGGCACTATCAAGCCCTTCAAGCCCCCAAACCCCAAAGTATTTCATCAGCTTCTTTCAGACTCTGTGGCCATGGCCATAATTTATGTAATAAATTACCCCTGTAGTTCCTTTTTTAAAACTTTATGCATCCATTAGTTAATTAAATTGGATAAAAGCAATGCAAACAAACGGAAAGAAAAGGGCAAGCATTTTTTTGGGGTGCAAAGGCATATTCCTTTCATCAGCTCATCAAAAACCTTCCATTCGATACAGTTTTGAAAACGTTGAAAAGTGAAAGGCTTAGGAGTGTGAACAGAAGGCGCACAGAAATACCCAGAAAGACCAGCAGCAGATTGGGCCGCATAATTTTGAGTGAAATCAGGGACCTGGGTAAAAAGAAGCAAAAATTTGTGAAAATCAGCAGACGCACCTACTTTTTCTGACCAACTGAAACAGGACGAACAAGAGTGCGTGCAGGGGAAGCGCAATAAGGCCAAAACAATTTATGAGCTCCAACATAAATAAAATATCTAGAATTAAATTGAGCCTGCAGTGAAAGACAGCTTTGTGTTATTTTTAGACAAGTTCATATTCAGCCTGCTTGAATTTGTTTATTACAAAGTGAAGCGCCAGGGGAGGAATTTGAGCCAGACTGGGTTTGGCAAATTGGGGGGGGGGGGGGCCTTTTTCCTGAAGTGCAGTTGTGGATTTGTAATTTTTTTT
>VUQK01005097.1:8907-29322 GCA_015106715.1 Bujurquina vittata | reverse complement strand
AACGCCACGCAACCGGAGGCTTGGAAGGGGGGGGGGTTGGGTGGAGGCTCGGGGTGGGGTGGGGTGGGTGGGTGGGGTGGGGGGCAAGTCTGTCATCTTCACACTGTAACCTGAAGCAGACCGCAAATTAGCTCCTGTGATGGCAAGGTGTGACCGAAATGAAACAAACACACAAAGAAGCGGTCTAATTGAATTGGAGTTCAAAGAGGACTCGGGCGCATTTGGCGATGCTGAGACGCTTTTATAGTGCTGGACCTCCGAGCAGTAGCAGGTGCTGCTGAGTGCTCACAGAGCTTTAGCGCCGGCTCAAAGGGAAGTGCTACGCTCTCCAGTGCATTGGTGTACCGTAGCACACCTTCACAGCACTATCACAGAGGGAGAGCCAGTGTCGCCGATGCCATCTCCCTCTCAGATCAAACCACTGCTCTTGGGTGGATTGCTGGGATCAAATATCAAAATGGATAGCCTCAACTCGAGGCAGTGATGCAGGAGGAATTCTCAGACGGACACAAGTTCTGCCAGGTTTGATTTGAACATGTTGAGGAATTTTATTAGACGCAATTGGCAGGAGCTTAACTTATTTTTGATGCTTGGCACAGGGGTGGCGTAGCATATTGTCTCATATTAGGCATTAAAAAGATGACTGAACGCCGCGTGCGGAAACCCACTTATGAAGTTTGAGTTTGGACGAAGTAAAGGATGCTCACCTTTGTTGCAGAAGTACTCCATGTCTTCGCAGCTCATGTTCTCAGTCTCAAACTCAGCGGTGAAGTTCTCCTCCACCGAAAACTCATCTTTGGCCAAGAGCTCATTCTCCTCGGAGACACACTCCTCCTCCTCTTCCTCCAGGCCATCCTCCAGAGGACCTGAGGGAACAGGCACACACACACACACACACACACACACACACAAGGGAAATGTTCAGCTATTTCATCACATCCTTCGGGGCTTTCAGGAATAAAAATCTTCTGTCTCTCCTTGTTTCTTTTGTTGCAATAATACAAATCCAGACATGATTCAAAGCGCCGCACAGCAGCGCATGGGTCTATATGCTGTATGCACACATGTTCAGAGATTCAATATAGGCAAAGATATAGCCACCCAAATAAGCACTATTATTTTGCCACAGTGTTTCACATCAGTGTTTCCATTATTCCTATTGAAAAAAAAATCCCTTTGAGACTTTTTTTCAGAAAAACAAGCTGACATGCAGCCAAGGTGAGTGCTGATGTTAATCCTGCTACCTGCAAAACAAAACCTCACGCAGATGGAGGGAGGGAGGGGGGAAAAAGTTCCTTTCCAGACTTTTCATACAGGCATCAGCATGGGAGGAGGAAAGAAAATACTTTTATTAATTTGTTAGCCTTATCACAGGGTACAATGTTGATTTTCCATTTACATTCCATGCCTCCGGGTAATACACCAGTGCAATCTTAAAGGAGACACTTTTCCGTGTGATTAATTTTTTCCCCCCTCTGTGCAATATTATTTCTTTAAATCTAAATGATTTCAGAGTTTTGCTTGTAGCTGTACATCTCTTTTGGTATTTGCATATTACCATTTTTGCTTCAATCAAGGGTGTTGATGGAATTACTGTACTGCCACCTGAATTGTATTAGCTCTGAAAACATCTCACCCGGCATTTGAATGTTATTAAGATAATGTGCATCGTGCACACACCTCTCCTTTTCCACCAAAACATGCCTGCAAAGTGTGCGCGTGACATACGAGAACACAAAGGACTCGCGGAACCCTTCCAGTTTAAGGTTAGTTTAATGTTTGAAATGATGCACTCCAGGAAAAACCTGCATAATTCCTATGCAAAAAAGAACCCAAAAACCTCCTTCTTCAGTTGTCTTTAAAGCGAATAATCATATCAAAAGTGCTGCTCCCACTGCCAGCTAGATGTGGATGCTGCCTCTGTTTCTGCCTGTCACACATGAGCTAAGTTGCAGCCTCTCGTGCATCAACCTAGAGCTCAAACAGAGCACACTTGTATCCTCTCGACACCTTTCAGTGTGTTTGTTCTATTGTAGCGGGAGTGAGCCCCTCAGCTTTAATAAAGCAATAATTTCAGTTCAGAAAGTGGGGCTGGTGTGCCTCTCCTGTTTCTCTTTCTTCTTGCGACGAGTCTCATAAAAGACCCCCCTGATGTCCACAAACTGCTTGCTCTTTTCATTAGTCTTATAAATTACTCCTTTGTAGAAGCCAACATCTGCAGGAGCCCCGGACATGAAAAGAATTAGCACACAGATCTCTAATAGACACTGCAGAGGCAGAGTGCTGCTTTTAAATTAGGATACAGTTTTATGATCTTATCTGATGCCTTCTGCTGATTCGCCGAGGAGTGAAGTGAGGCGTGAAGTGACTCGATGAGTCTACCATCATTTAAGATGATACTGAGAGATAAATATCGCCGTATCAAGGGGAGATTGTATGACTGGCGGTAAAAGCTCCTGCCAAGGCAATTGAAGACAGTGTGAAAGAAAGCGGGGAAATACATTTCTATACACACAGTCTGTACACATTCCATTACACAGCTGAATAAGAACTGTGTGTACAACTAAACGATTCTTCCTCTGTTGCTGGCAAATACAGCAGCACTGTTGCACCGCAGAAAATAGACCTACAGTGTTGTGTGATAATAAGGGTAAAGGGAGATTAAAGATAAACTTCATGGTCAATAAAACACAAAGATTAGGTAGATAAGATGAGATAGAATTGAGGTTTAATAGACTCAGAATAAGGGCATCTCACTTCCCCACTCTAACAGATAGTAACTAAATGGAGCATTTTCAAGCTGATAGAGATACTGGAGGCCTTACTGAATATGGAAAAATGAAATATCACACCCAGTCGGAGACATTAAAGGGGGGGTCCGACGGCTACTTCTTTGGGACCACGTAGATGACCAAAGTTTGCTCGCAGTCTCACATGTTTAGTTTATTATACAGTATTCATTGCATGGAGAGACCTGAAATTATTTCAGAGACAGCAATGATAAGAATAATGACTTTCTAAACGACCAGCAGCACACTCCTAACTCATTTTCTGATAGTGGCGTTCCTGCTATATTTAGTTGTGTACTGTTTAAAATCCTGTCACATTCGCTGTGTGACCCACGCTTGTTGGTGCATTTCTATAGGCTCTGCTGACGAACTGGGCCAGAGGAATGTCGGCTGCTTCACCCCCTTATCGAGCCTCCTCTGGAGTTCAGATGGCCAATGACACCGCGGAGAAAGTGTCTGCATTTTGCTTTTCTGCAGAAAAACAACACAATCGGCTTTAAATGGTGCACTCATTATAACTGATTAACGTTACAGCGATAAAGCCACTTTCTGTGACTTTTTATCCAAAGACAAAATCATGTACGGTTGAACTAATTAGCCAAGCGACTTAACTGTAATGAGGGATTGATCAGAAAATGCCACTCATACAATAAAAATAACAAAAGTCTCTCAGATGTCCCCATTTTCTCCCCTTTATATGATTTTAAGTTGAATATGTGAGGGTTTTGCAACATCTGATCAAACAAAACATCCAATTTCTTTCCTGAAAACCTGAAGCTATAAATAAGTTTATTCCTCAGCAAATATTTAACACGTGGTGAAGGGTTACAAGAAGGCTCCCTAACAGGCTGAGAACCACTCGACTCAACAGTTAATTAGTTTATCATTAAAAATAATCGTTAAAATAATTAGCGGCTGAAGCCCTCCGCTAATTATCTGTAACCTGAAAGTGTGGCAGCCTTTCAGAGCAGACTTTCGAGTTTCTAGACAAAGGCTTGGATTGCAAAGTAATCCAAGCAAGCACAAACACTGCTATCTGCTCACTTTTAAGAGGATCTTTAAGGAGACTGAACTCTGTCTCAACTTCCTCTCAATCAGGGTCAGTGTCCAGGTATCCCTGCGCCTCCACTGCCCTGACATGCACACCCTCCACCCCTCAACTGTATCATCCGCATTCATCAAGACTCTTCCTCGGCCGTGCACGGAGAGAAATCTCAGCCCTGTTCAAACAGTCATGCAGCAGGAGCAGCCAGTGCTAATAGAGACATTGGTAGCTGAATGCAGGCTTGATCACAGTGGCTCTTTTGTTCATGGCATGGCCTCTATCTGATAGGGATCGGCCATGCGGAGTGGAGCTCCGAAGAGGGATATGGTAATGCCCCCACTGAGTCTATAAAATGGGGTGATACTCTGAGACCATATGATGGACAGAGGATTAATGAGTCACAGAGGAAGGGGAACAGAGGAGTATGGACAGAGGTGGTGGAATGAGCATATCTTTCAGAAAAATACTCTGTACTCAAGTCTGTGCCTCAGTGGACTAAAACAGAAAATGGGAAAAATACACACACACACACACACACACACACACACACACACAAACACACACAGATGTGCCAACCTTGCTTCCAAAGTTCACACTTAAAAAAAAAAAAGAAAAAGAAAGGAGAGCTCTGAAGAAATGTGTGTGTATGTGCAAAACTGTATGAGTGACTGCTAATTTCATGGCATGCTTTTTCAAGCATCCGCAATGTGGGGAGCTTGTGGCCAGGCTGTGATAGCGATACCTCACATTATCAGCAGGCTCCACAGTGTGATGTGTGGATCACAAACCCAGCCTCCTCTATAGCTCCCTAATTAGAGGTGAGGTAATTGAATCTGACAGAACAAAGCAGCAGATCTCTATAAGCATGGAAATCATTTTTGCTCCCACCTATACAGTTTTTCATCCAAAAGGTCCATTGAAAATGTGTCCAAGCTGGCCTGGGGATAAAACGTAGCACCTGAGACTAAACATGAATGCATAATGCAGCCCTAAAATCCAACAGGGCCACACAGCTCAACCTCTGCCAACTCTGCTCCTCGTGACTGGCCCTTTGTGCCAAAACTGATACCGGGCCATCCTCACTTCCGGGTGAACACACGCAAACTTTTGTGTGGGAGGAACTGTGGAAATGCACTCTGCCTTGAGCTGCAAATGCTGGGCCAGGTAGGTTTAGATTCCTGTGTTTACCCCCACAGCTGGAGAAAAGGAAACGACAACAAAGTGCGAAAATAGAAAACATAGCTATGTCTCGTCTTGAAGGATAGGTTGGGAAGGTTGCGAGAGAACAGAAAGACAAGGAGGAGAAAGTGGAGAGAGGCAAGGGGAGACTGGGGGCCATCCTCTCTCCACAGCTCTAATGACCTTTGGGAAGCAGAGGGCTCCCTCAGCCTTGGAGGAGACTTAGTGTATATGTTACAGGGCTCAAGCCTCTAATTTAATCCTTGATCACTGTAATGAAATAGATACCATTTACGCAGCGCTTAATAGCTTCATATGCTACAGGAACCCTCAAAGGAATGTTTCATTTCAAACATTGTTTTTTTTTTCATACTGCATAAATATTACAAAAACAGAGCTTTTTTTATTCCAAGTTGTACACTCTGTGATCAAACTAAATGTGGAGCTAATGCTGTAACACAAGTCAAAAGTAAATTAGCATTTGCATATTGTCTGTGAACGGATGCTCGTGTGTAAATGTGTGTGTGCTGGGAGGAGCGTGGAACAGCTTCAGTGGAGACTGATGTGTTCTCAGAGCTGCAGTCTGTGACCAAGAATAAGCAATGCTATTGTTTAACTTGATTTTCCGGTTGCTAAGCAGTGTAATTCTCGTGATTAGAAATGGCTGCCTTCCTAAATTCGGGCACTTACAATCAACAGTCAACAAACTGCTTGAAAACGCAGCACCAACGCTCATCTGGATATTGTGGAGAAAAAGGGAGGGAGGCTGGGTTCATTGTAAAGTGAGGGGTGGTGGTAGGGGGGGTGGATGAATGTATTCACATCCTTCTATGACACACACACACACACACACACACACACACACACTGAGGAAGAACACGCACTCTTCTGTGAGGCAGCAGCTAAAGATGACAAGGCATCTGAACGTGAGCTGATGACATCACGCGTTCAGATGGCTCAAGTTTGCATCGCGCTACATTTAAGCATCGCGCTACATTTAAGCTTCGCGCAGCAACGCGGATTTCTCGCGGCATCCTGCGAAATCTGCATACGGGGGGGAAAAATAAAACACATTTCTATAAGGGAAGGATGTATTTTTGCTCACACTTCTCAAATGCCGTTAACATAATTCTAGCTGAGTATCTTATTCCAATCAGACACAGCTTTGGATCCCAGCATGTTTGCAGAGTTTCTAAGTTCTGTGTTGTTGCGCCCAGTGTTTCTGTCTGGACCGTTGAAGGGGAATAACATGCTCTTACTTCTTTATCCAATGAATTTGAATTGGAATGGCATGAAAACATGCTGGCATTTGACTATGCCATTAAAATGCTGGAGGCACCTCTGAGCGTGCCCGAGGGCTTCAGCAGATGCCAGCCAGTTTCTCTGTGGAGTTAGCTGGGTCCTGCTTCACTCTACTGACTTTACTTGCCTCTCTAGAGCTTACAGAGAGACGCGCACACGTCCAAGTGGACACTGGTACAACGTTTGGTCCATAAAAGTCACAGAGCTTGTCTTCCAAGTAATATGGGCTTAGTTAATGCCTCTTTTGCAGGGTAACATTTGCTTTCTAGGTGCAACGAAGGGATTAAAATGCTGTTAAAATGGCCAGTGTGCTGGATTTAAGTCCTTCCTGTTACACACTTGCTTCCCTCTCTGGCTGAATGATTTATTAGTGTCATTCTGTTACTTATAAGGAAATAAAAGTTAACCATGTGGCCGTACACTGCATGTGACAGCTGAAACAAAGCAGGTAAAATATGTGTGGTCTTAATTACTGGTTTATAAGCGAGCTTTTCACTAGAACGTTCACTTTTAATGAAGCCATTGAGTGAGGCTCCTCCAGGGAGCTATCATGGTTAAGTGGGGGCATCCATCTTCAGCCATTGGCTCGTCTGCAGACGAGTGGAGGCTCTGTCTACAGCACGCTCACCTCATATTGGCTCACTTTATCTCCACTAAGTAAAGTCTGTTGGAAGGTGCTAACAGTGGCAAGAAAAGACTTTTCTCCAGCAGCTCTGATGAGACTCGGGGAGTTTTCATTCTGCAGAGGCACCGTCCACTTGACTGTGTCTTAAGTGCTTAATAAGATGCTGTTGTTTAACCTGAAAAGCATCATATTCATCACATTCAATGGCCTGCAAGCCCGCGGGGGCTAAAATACTGTAGCAATATTTTAAATGCTATAACTGCCTCTGCAACAATTAGCTTTCACTCGAGCATCGTCTCAAAGAATTTAATGGGGCGCCTTCAGAAAAAGAAAAATGATTACTGTATCAAAAAATTGTAGATAAAACAATATTTT
The DNA here is from genome assembly GCA_015106715.1 of Bujurquina vittata. Taxonomy (NCBI): domain Eukaryota; kingdom Metazoa; phylum Chordata; class Actinopteri; order Cichliformes; family Cichlidae; genus Bujurquina; species Bujurquina vittata. The sequence goes on along the minus strand of VUQK01005097.1, from coordinate 22,007 downwards.
CTCATCAAGGAATTTCTATGAAATGGATATATCTAAGATGTCAATTTCATTCCAGTGCTATGAAGCATGGGGGGTGGGGGTGGGGTCCTTTTTGCAATAAATTCTTCATTAATTCAATTCTAATTTGCCTCTGGTTCCTATTTCTACTATTGATAGTTCCACTTCTTAATACCTCGGATAAGGGGGAGAAAATCATTCCAATAACTCAGTGGAGGCTGTGAGCAGCAGATAGGATCTAAATATTACCAATGCCAAAAGAAGTGTGAAGTCTGATGAACATTTCAAAAGAACAATTCTTTATGGATCAGCTAAATCTTTTCCACTTTTTAATTAAAAGTAAAGAAAATAGAAGTTAATTATCCTGTAAAGATTAGCTGGTGGGCATCTTTCTGTAAATTAGTTCTAATTAAAAGGAAATTGTCAAATGACATTCAAAGCACTGTCCTTTAAAACACAGACCGAGATGGGCTTTTTCTCCCCCTCCTCCTTCTCTTCTTCCTCTTCCTCCTCCCCTTCCTCCCCCACTCTGCCTCCCTCCTAATTCTTGATCTGGCCATGTGAAGCTTCTTGCTGGAAGATTAGGATTCTGCCAGTGCTTCAGACAGCATGCACGCATACACACACACACACACACACACACACACACACACACACACACACACACACACACACACACACACACTCCCTGGATAGTAGGCCTCTAGCACACTGTGAAATACTACTGCATCAATGAGGACCTAGTGGTTGCTGGAGATAAATACTCCTCATTGATAAATGATTGCACTGATTAGCTGTTTGGAGTCAGGCTTAAACTCTTATACTGTATCGGGGCTGATGTTGGATTCTTGTGAATTGTCAGACACTAGTCACGTGTCCAATCCAGTGTAAAAACTGCAAATTTACAGATTTATTTTGATGCTAAACTTTCCCAAACCACCAGCAGAGGGATCAAGACATAATCAGTGCTTCAACTTTCTTTGACCCCGCACACTTTAACTATGTTTGAATTAGATTTTTATTTAAAACAGGGGCATTGAATGGTTATATGTAAAAATAACAGACATTAACAGTATTACAGCTTCACATATGTCACGTAGGATTTCTCTGAAGTTTATTTCACTTGTCACTTAATTTTATATTCAATAGAATACCAGAAATTTGTGGCAGAAGTCTCACTCAGTGGCAAAGCAACAGCTTACCCTCCAAAAAAACTCTATTTGTTATGATGTAGGTAAAGGCTGGAAACCCCCCAAATGTAAAATATAAAAATATGTTTTGATTTTTCAAAATAATTCCATTAATATTTTGTTCTATATCACTAGCATCGCCATCAGTCCTAAAGCTCCATCTTACGCGATTCTTCCCTGCCACCAACATAAAACATAAACGACACTTAACAAACCTCCACTATCATCACTTCGCAAATAAATGATAAATCAGTCTCCTGGGGTATATGTGTGCACTGTGGCTTTCATCTGATTTCATGTGGATTTCATCATTTATTGTCTGGGCTTGGCTGATGCTCCCATCCGCTCGTTGCATTGTATCAAACCGGGATTCCAGCAGTACAGTCCGACAGCAAAGAGAGAGGAAAACAGTGCTGAAGCCCCTCCATCTGCTCCTGCTAATGATGATGCTCTCCTTGGCCTGGAGCAGAACTGTGTGAGGGAGATTTACACCCATAATACCCCCGGGACTCTGGAGCCGCACCACACTCCAAAACACCGTCACTCCATCACTTTCTATATGATAGCTGGCAGAGCAGGTAACAATGGACCAGCAACAATGTCTTTTTGTATTACTGACAAGTGCCTTATTTGGTTGACATAACCTGCCTCTGTGTCTGAGAAGTGGCACTGAGCACACAGGAAAATGGATGACAGCTACACCATTGAGACATTGTGCAGTTGCAACAATCACACCAGACTATGTTTCTTGTTAAAAAAAAAAAACAAACTAGCAGCGTGCGTGATATGAGGCAGGCAAGACCAGCACTGACTGAGGGAGAGGTGGCTGTCTTTACAATACACTAATTGGAGTGATGGCAGGAAGGGAAATCAGGCATCACAGTGAGGTAAACTGAACAGAGCTGCCTTTTTCCATTTACTCCATTATGAAGGTTTATAAGTTGTAATTGCCCTTCAATTTGGAAGCTTTAGACCCACCATAAAGCCCTGTGTGGGACTAGCCTTGACATCTATCTCCTAAAACAAGTGAGTTAAATGGTGAGAGGCAGAAAGAATGACTATGTGCAAGTCTCAGAGAGAGAGAGAGAGGCTGAGGCAGAGGGAGACGTAGAGAGCTCCACTCCTCAGGGATTGTGTTCGCACACAGTAAATGGAAGTGGCACAGCTCTGACCTTTGAGCCGCAGCATGCGAGTAAAGTGAAGGCGCTGTCAAAATATTGCTTCAGAAATGACAATCCACCTCGCCAGTCCCAAGTCTTGACATGGCAGGCAAGTGGAGAGGCGTAACCTGCTGATCCCAACATTACAAATGAGGGGATTATCATGACAACAAACCGCAGCTCGACACACCGCATACCCTAAAGATATTCTAGCATTGCCCCTTATTATCAGCAAAGTCCCACACAGATAGCCAGAGATGACACTCAGAGCAGGCACCCAAAATCGAAAGGAACGGGAGTCGTCATGTGTCAGGATCCCAAATAAAATTTCAAATCAGGCTTTACAGAATAACTTCCTCCTATCAGCATCAGCTTGGCTGCCGTGATATTACACTCAGAGTTTCTCAACTTTGGAATTTGGCAGGAGAGCAAGTTCTTTGCATCTTCATTTACACCCATGTAATACTCAAGTCCACAGAGAATAACTCAATCGTAAAGAATAGCAAAATATCACAAGCAAATTACTAGTGCTCTGAGAGGAAGCTTGGGAGGAACAAAGACAGGCAGCCATAATTATATCTTGGCGTGTATGGCATGTCAATGGGCCACCTTCGTTCTGGAGGGCATTCCCCTGGGCCCATCAGGCATCAAAATGATGTCCAAATTATTTTGTGCTCTATTGCAGCATCGCGTGATTATCATATTTACCGCTGGTGCATTATGACAACATCGATGTTTACACCTGTCTCTGTGAGAAGGCAAGGTTTACACTCTGTAATTTAGCAAATGTACAGTATGCATATGAGCTTGTTGGCAGGGATTTAAATTAGGTCAGAAATGGAATACATCAATAGCAACCCATATGTGCATCTTTCTTTTTCTTTTTTCTCCCTCCCCTCCCCAGCCTTCTTTGCTCAGAAGCTTGGCGATGAAGCAGCTTGACGACTGCAGAAGTGTGATATGTGCAAATCACATTTGCAGATGAGCTTGAAACTCCCTTTTAATATTCAGATATCAGACATTCTGCACTGAGAAGCCCGCTAAGACGCGATTCGGGGGAGAAAAGCAAAGATCCGCGTCATTAAGGGAATCGTTAGAGGCTCGGTTTACGTTTTACATATTTCACAAAAATGTACAACCAAGTAAAAACATCACCAGTTATCTGCGATAACAATGCAAATTTTTGTCAGAGAGCACATGAAGATTCTGTCAAAATCCAAAGTCGCTCAGGTCTTTCTTTTCTTTTTCTTTTTCTTTTTTTCCCCCCTCTCTGGCTTAACACCCTCAGCTTATTGGCGCTTTGATTTCTTTCATATTTTTTCCCTGAGAAGTCACACAGGCTGGTGGAGTCAAAGACGGTGAAAGGTATGTTTGCCACGAGGCACGGGAACACGTGTCCCCATAGCCTGCCAATAGCTCATCAAACACACAGGCCTGCGGATGGATGCAAGCCCGGCTGGCGTTTAGGACGTCTGAACAGCACCGGCTCTGCCATGCAAACCATCACCGACTCCTGTTTACTTGCTTCAGTCAGACCCTGTAAAGAACAGCCTCGTTCCCTGACCGCTTTCTCCACACAAACGCACCGCGGTGACAGCAACGCCACCACAAGGCTGCACTTCTTCTTTTCTACCTGCTCCTCTGTAACATACTGTAGTGCCCCGACAATAAATTCGCTACTTTACATCCTCAACTTTTTCCACAGGATGACAGAACGTAGCCCCTGCAATTTCCCCCCTGCCTCCTTCATTTCCCCATGTCTTAGCCCTGCGCCAAATTTGTCTCTGTGCCATTTTAATTACAGCCAAGGCAATCTTTATGGTGGTATTCTGCGAGAACACCAATCTGCAAAAAAGGTGATAAGTAGAACCGCCACCCAGCTTTGGTATCAGTAATAAACAGACACTTAATTGAATAATTTGACCTAAGAGGCTGATCCTGGGAAATAGCATGTTGGAAAAATTATTTTGAATATTGAAGACAGTTCAGTGTTTTGCATGATGCCTGCAGTAGGGGAACACACAGTGGATTTGGCCGGGTGCCCACCAACTCACCAATGTGGGACATGGTAAGTCTTTACGGGAAAGATAAGTGAGCCTTTGGTATCCTGGAAGCACTCGGATGTGTGTGTGTTTTGGAAGTAGGGGTAGTGGTGTTGGTGGGGTGACACATGTATGCACGAGCCCCCGTGTGCAGGCGTGTGCATGCATGTGTCCGATATGTATGAGCCGGTTTTTGGGGGGTGGGAGTGTGAAGTATGCCCACTCGAGGTCTGTCTCTAGCTAGCAGCCACATGGGCACGTTCCCCCCTCCTGTGCCCTAAACACACACACACACACACACACACACAAAAACACACACAGAGCAGCTTTCCGCAGAGCCTGAGAGACAATGACTCGCGGCACCTTCCTGTTTAAGGATAGCTGTCAGAGGATGATGGCTCCGATTCAACACTGCAGCAGGTTTGCACAGAGCTCCCTGATAAAACCGAAAAAAGCAAAAGCCTCCACTCTCTCTCTCTCTCTCTCTCCGTCTCTCTCCATTCGCGTGTCTCTGTCTTTCTCTCCCTCTCTCTCCATCACTCTCCCTCTCTCCCTCCACAGTTCAACACTGATTTGACTGCTAGCATAATTTTGCAGAGGAGACTATTTGCAGATGCAGCAGAGTTATCAATCCGAACAGACACACAATCCGGGTCCAATGTCACTTCTCCTCATTATGTTAATGGTTAATACATGCAAATGAAAACATTCCGGCAATTTGATTTCTTTGAAGATAGTTTGCATATTGTCTTAGCCATAATGATGGTACACTTTCTCCCCAGCTTCGATTTATGCAAGGCTAGTTAGTTCATTTTTATCAGCTCTGAGTTCATTTCTAGGGCTACTGGAATGTGTTTTCCCCTTCCCCTCACTATTTAACTAATTAGGATTCAGGTACCATAAGCAGATTTTTCACGCTATTGGTGTTTTTCTTAATTAAGAAACAAATGAATTCTCCCCAGCAAAATAGATGGAACAACGGGATAGGGTGCCAGGGGCCAGATGCGGCGCTTCTTAATTAGAAGTCACTCCATTGTCTGAGGTTTTTTAATGAAGCCCCAATCTAAATGGATATCAAAAAAGCTTCTAGTGGAGAGAAAAAAAACACACACACACTGGCCATTTAAAATAATAAGGAAATAAAGATAATGAAAGACAAAAGATATGTACTGGCAGCCCCGGCTCACACCTCCAGTTCAGTGCATGCAGTGCTCCCGTCACCTCTGGATGAGCCCTATTAAAACAGCTCGATCCCTCGCCGGCCCCTGCCTGCCTGCAGCCATGTCTAATGTTCTGCCAAGCCAACAGTGAAACAGTCTCGTTTCAACTTCTCATCAAAGGTGGAAGTTTCATTACCCCGTGGATGGTTATCAACTAACTATTTCTGAAAACTGTTGCAGCTGTCAACTTCCTGTCTTGGCTTGAAAAGCAGCGGCAGCCAGTGGAATCCATGTTTATCACATCAATGTCATTCACGATAGGCTGATGTTTGGTGCAGGCATGGCCAACGCAACATTTTCCAATTAGCCGGAACAAATTGTCACCTGAACACAATACAGAAGATGGAAATGGTGGTGCACAATTAGATTCGAGCACCTGAGAAGTGTGTGAGATTTAAAAGCAGTGCAGGTGGAACAAAAGGAAAAGTTTATGTTTACAAGTTAATTTGCAGCAGGATTTTTTCCCCCTCTGTAATACTGCACCGTTTCCATAAGCTTTGGTGATACTGCTGCACTGGTGACTGAAGGCGATAACATCGGGCTGTTTTTGACTGAAATAAAACCCGTAGCATGCCCATATGTGCTGCCAACCCCATCAGTTCTTCTTCAGACGGCATGGCTTAGGAGCTCCCAGAGGATGGGCCAGTGCCCACTGATATGGTCCCAGCAACCGTCTTGTCCAGGCCAAGTATCCGTGCGCCCAGGGGCTGTGCCATCAATGCCATGACTTGTGCCAGACTGGATCCCACCCAGCAATCCATTTCAAAGGCTTTTTTTTTTTATGGATCAGGTATGCAGTGTGATTTTCCTTTCCCTTTGTAATGTGCCGTGTCAAAGGCGAGCTAGGCTGACTTTAAAGTCATATACTAGTTTTTTCCGCCTTTCATTTGGGAAGGAGACATAATTGATTTCTGACTTTCCAAATGTCAAGTTGGAAGAGATTAGAAAAAAAAAAGAGCAAAGTCCTAAAATCAATCGGCAATATGGTCACGTTGGTTTGGATGTTATTTACTGTTTAGTGCTTTTATTTACAGTATAACTTTAAATCGGCAGTGAGCAAATACTTGAAAATCAACATCATCTAAATAATTCCCAGGGGAATTTGACACCCGTGAAGCCGAACCTTATTGAGAAATAAATGAAAACACAATCATTTCATCATGCAGAATATTTCACAAAACACAATTTACTGATTGATTTCTCCGGGTTCACGAAGCTGAAAGCAGATTATTTCTTTAAAGAAGTAACTTTCTTAATAAAAAGTCACGTTTTTTTTTTAAACACCTCTGTTTATCCACAAATTACCATAATCCTCCTGGATGCTCACTCGTGTGCTCTCTCTCATTTAGAGCATTACTTGTTTATTTATATCTGTGAATGAGATTAGAGGGGAAGATTACTTAGCACAGACAAACGAAAAAGCGATCAAAGACTCCAGGATAATGTAAGTCTTTCAGTGATTGCTCAGCTCTTTTCAAATCTACCGGTGGAGTATTAGAACAATGCAAGTGGCTGTGCTCCGTACAGTGTGACAACAATAATACAAAATCCTCAGGGAGTGAACTGCATGTAAACACCGCTGATCAGCACGCAGTACACTGGCACAAAGTGTCCTCTAATGCAGCAAAAATTAGCCTTGATCCTGACGAGGGCACGACAAAGGAGCAATCAGTTCGGTCAGATGACATCACTTGTTAGACATAAATGTGGTGTGAGACATGTTGGGGTCTGTATCAGCACAAAGCAAAGTGTTTTACAGCCCGCTCTCTCTTTTCTAGAAGCTCAGCTAGGAAACGTCAGCCATGAGTAAACAAGCGACATTATGTCCTTCTGATTATCGTAAACAAAAAAAGTGGACACGAATATGACGCTCTCTCATCCAGATGATTTATGAAGGATGTTATGACAGCTGAATAGACCTTTTTTTTTTGTTTGTCTGTGCTGCACACATTCAGAGGAAGCACTGGTCCAGCCAATTATCGGTGGCAAGGCAGAAGGAACCCTGTCACTCAGATACACATGACAAATGAAGAAGGGAGGACGCAGAAAATCAACAACAATTGGATCTTCAAAAAGCACACACGCAAACAACCACAGCTAACAGCGTCAGGCTGCAGTTTTGACCAAAAAGAAATAAGGGAAAAAAAAAACTTTGCAAGGGGAATTTATTTGCAGTTGCAAATGAAGGGATGGATCTCAGGACCAGTTGGCTAATTATTTATCCTGCTGGTTTTATGGCTCTCATTAATTTCCCTCCTCTCTCTCTTTACCTTCCATTGAAAGTCTGAAGTCAACCTGCATCTGGTGCTGATAACGCTGGGGTCTCAGCAGCCTCGCAGCCTCCCCTCTAACCCACCCACGTGCACCTCCACCAGAGAAAAGGAGCAGCTTTCATACACACAACTGCCGGATAATACCATTTAGAAATCGCACTCAGTGCTTCAAATCCACAAAAGATGTGCTTTCTTAAGTAGGAAAACAGTATGCAGAGTGTACTGGAAATGAAATGCTTCTGTAAATTCTGCAGGTTAATGACAAAGCAGAGGAGGAGCACAGGGGCTGAAACATAAATTGAAATTTGCCTGCGCTGAGTGTGGAATCTCACGTTTTAAGTGCCAGTGTTTCCTTGATTAATATTAAAAGTTGCCAATAAACGATTGGTCAGATTTTTTTTTTGTATTCTTCCTCCATTATAATCAGCTGAGGTGGGCTCTCCTCCATGGAAGAAAATGGATTGATGAACAGATTTAGCAAATTGAAGTTGTGCTGAAAAGAAATCTGTTAAAAGACTTAACTTCATTTGTTAAAAATATTTGTTAAGACAAACATGTTTATGTTCCTGATGGTGGCTGCGCTTTCCTCTTTACCTTTCTGTTCAACCCTCTGTTCAATCTCCCTCTGCTTCACCCGCTCTAACTTTTTTGGTGGTAGAGAGGAGTGACAGAGATTGGCCCATTCATGGTTCTTTGGTGAGATCACACCCCAGCAGGTCTGAGCCGAGGCTATCTGCCACTCCCTAATAGCCCAGTCTGGCTTCCCTGCACCATCCAATTCCCCCCCACTGCCCACCTCCCCCTCTTCCCCTTCCACCACCACTATCACCTGTAGCTGTCCATCACCCCCCCACCACCACCACCACCACCACAACAATGAGCCCCTCATATGCAAGGACCTCATCATCAATCCACCAGCGAACCAAACGCCCAATTTACCCATTTCTCCCAAGAAATGCACTGATAGAGACTGCACACTGGTCACACTTTCAAAAGCAACAGAGAGACACAGTGGGCGAGAATTGCTGAAAAGCAAATATTGTCGACTTCTGCTGACTTCAAACGGCAGTCAGATGGCAGAGACTACCTAGGCAGTAAAGAAGCTGCATTACACACAACACAAGAGAAAGGGCCTAAAGAACTCTTGGTGATTCCTTTCATGTTTGTCTTTACAGGCAACCCAGAGCATTCATTTCTCTTCTTCTGTGCAAAGAAAAGTAAACATGGTACTCTCTGCAGGCTCATGAAATTGAACAGTTCTGAGCGTAACGGCCGCTCCTTTCTTTCTTCTGTTTTAGAATTAGATGTGTTAGCTCTACGGCAGCTTTGGCATATTCTATATATTTTCTTTCTTAAAAGCTTCAAATATAAATTTGCATTTCATTCATGATACATATTTCATGCTAAATCTGTCGCCATTCATGTTCCATTCCTGCAAACTCTGTTTTAAGTTTTCAAACTGAACTTTTCTCAAATAGTTCAAGAGACACACGCGGGTCAGCGAATCAGTGCGCGCGCGCACACACACACACACACACACATGCAAACACAGCACACACTAAATTTAATGGGAGAGGAAACTTAACCCAGTTAAGTTCTGTTTGAGCCTTCACAATGCCCCGGTGATGCTCTCTTGCACTGTTATTGGACTATCAGTGTTCAGGGGTCATGGGCCTGGCCAGTCAAGATAAAAGAGACCCTGATGAAATGAACCGTGTGGGAGTGACGAGGGCTGCTCTCTACTGATGGAAGAAACCCAGTCACTCTGAGAGGTGAGTCTGTAGCAGTGTGGTATTGACCTGAGTGACCTGGCTCACTGCTTGAACTCCGGCACACTCCGCAGCAAGACAATGGGCTTCTACTGATGCTGGTGTCTGGCAGCCAAAACTAACAACAGTTCTCTATGAATGTAAATAAATTAATTTCTTTGCATTGGAACCATTAGACTGAACCAATTACATGAATAAATACAATTTCTGGAAATGCTCACAAAAATAAATATCTGCTGTGGTGGAGCGGAGCTAACCCTTACTTAGACTGCAGTTACTATTAATACAATGATACTTTCCCCTCTCTATAGCATCACACTTAAACTTCACTTACTTGGTAAGTACAGTGATAGATTGTTAAAGAAACTGTGCCATTTAAATATGTTTATGCTGATGAGTACAATGATCACATGGTACTAATTGAGGTGATATAAGGTCCAACGATTTTAAAGTCTGTTCTTGTTTTACAGCTTCCAGTCAATAGAGTTCAAATATCAGCCTTACTATTATTATTTCTGAGTATGTTTCAATGTGAGACTGTATATACTGTATATTCCTCTACTGTACTATTAAACATGTCTTTAAGTCACTGGTTTCTATGGATATCTGAACAGCAAAAACAAGCAATTGTGTTTCCCCTGTCTTGTTTCCCCGCAGGTGTAAACAATATAGGACCTAATACTGTAGGTAAAAAAAGTGACAGCTGACCAATAGCTGAATCCAGTTTGCATGTGGTGTCCGGCCAATCTACAACAACAGAGTTCTGATGACGCTCACTTATTAATTTTTTTTCCCTTTAAATTTTAACTCCTCTTTCTTCATATTACAGAGAAATATTTGTATATCTGAAGCCAGCTTCTTAAGGGATTCACATAAAACATGAATTGTTCTCCCACCTTGTCTGCAGACAGCATAACTGAGCAAACTTCTACATGAGTGCCAAATCAGCCCCATAAGCTTGGAGCTAATTTCATTAAAAGACTGATGGGGCAGCTGATTAGCAAGTCATTCAGCTATGCCTGCAGTTAGCATTCAGCAGCCTCTGTAGTTCCTTCAAAAGAAGAGACTACCTACCCACCATACCTTTCCACATTTCTTGAAATATTCAGAAAAAGTTGGAGACTGACAAAAGACTGAGAGTTTTCAATATTCCTCCGCAAATGATTGAGCCGATGACACAAATCGTTATTTACCACTTTCACATCAGCGACATGCACTGTATCGCTATCATGGAGCTGGTCAATATACATCACTTCGCCCCAAAGGATTACACCTCTTATCTGAAATGATATTCAATAAAGTGTAACCGCAGAAATACAGAGTGGAGTGTTCTTGCTTGGATCTGGCTTATGCTGTGGAAAAAAATAACACTTTATTGGAATTAAGATCCAAGTCAAGATTACCTGAAGAAACAGCAGTTAGATTTCTGTTCCAGTGCCACGTCCTACACTTTATTCTCAGCTGCCTGGGGACTAGACCACAGTGTACGGTTCCCCACAAGCCATGGGGGTGTAATAGAATGCCTTTATGAAATATATAGCGACGCCCCAGCACCTTCAGATCATAGCATGGGCCAGAGCATTTGGTGAGACTAGCTGGAGAGTCTGTGAGTGTGTGAGGCAGAAGGAGGGGATCTAGGTGTTGCGAGTGCCTGACTAATGTGGCCTTTGCAGAAATGCCCTGCAACCCAAAATAGTCAAGCGAGGCTACAGCAAAACTTTCAACTGGTCCCTCTCTGTAAAAACTGTAATATCATCAAGGTACACAGAATGATATCACTCACTAATTGGTGCAGCCTAATTAGCTGCTGCAACTTCCCTCCCCACTGCTGTGCCATCCATTTAGGGCTTCTAGCAAAGCGACCATCAATAACTACAGTGGGTTGAAGTTAACTCCAGCATGTTACACTTGGGCTGGAACAGTAGGAGGGAGGTTTCTTCTCTTACATACTCATCTTTTTATAGCTTACACGTAACAACTATCATTAGATTTTCCTTGTACTTGCTGCATATAAAGAGCCTTTTAAAGTTGAATTTACTGCAATAACTTCAGTCATTGTACATTCTCTTTTCATTTTTAGTGTTTTGTTTTTCCCTGACATGAAAACACACACACACACACATACACACACACACACACACACACACACACACGCACACACAGCCCTCGCCCACATGCCCAAGCCCCAGCCCTGCACTGTATATAGCTTTCCTTTTGAATTTGATAAAGGCTCCATCGAGTGTGGTTAGAGCACTTGGGCTGAGGATCTGATGACAATTGTGGGGTCTGTCACACAAAAACACACACACTGTAAGTACATTCTAATTAGCTGATGTATGCAGGACCTCATCCACATTGGAGGGGTATCAAAAAGCAATCAACGCCCCATTCCTGATGAGCTCGGAGAGACACAGAGATCCACATTGTCTATGGAAAGATGATGCGTGGCTGGACCTCCACTCGGTTTTCCAAACCGCCATAATGCCATGCAATCATAAGACATTATGCACAGATCTGAACCCCAAAGTCACAGGATAGAGGGGGGAAAAAAAGTAAAAGGAATATTGAGTTCATAATTCAAAAGCTTGATTATGATGGGCGCTCTTGTGAAAAGCTGGTGTGGAGAGCCAGAAGTGGGAGAATTGGCCTGTGAGTGCCACAAAATGTGGTTATAAATGCAGAAGAGAAGCATGTTTAAAAAACTGTCATGATCAAGAGCAATACAGCACAGATAGCAGAGAAAAATCAGCAGAGTTAAGATGACAACTAGTTGCCATGGAAAACTGAAAAAATTAAGTCAGCAGCGAGTGTATGGGGAGAATTCTGAAAGTGATTCTTCTTAGAGGAGGGAAATCAAATAGAAATACAATATCAACCACAGCAGAACTCTACCTTATCAGCATGAAAATGGTGAAAAAAATGGAATATCCTAAACATATGATCTAGGATTTTGTCAGCCATTCATAATCTAATTTGACCTGAGGCCATGCAGCCGATTCGTTTCAGTAAAGACCATAGGTGTTTTAGCTGCAGGCTCCAACAGAGAGAGGCATGTGTGTCGCACAAAGACCATCGGTTAGCGACGTACCGAAAGGGACTCTGTATCACCATCTTATCTTCAAAGGACTGGGCAGGGGCTCAGGGGAGCTGTGCCACCGCCTCGTCTCCACACAGACACACACAGAGGGGGGATTTGGACCTGCAAGCAGGAACCAGAGATCTCTCGGCCAGCACCCAGGCCTGGACCCTCCTCCAACTCGCCCGCGGAGAACAGGCAGGGTTCCTGCACACGCGGCACGACATCAGTGAGCTGATCCCCCAGCACCACAACCACCCTCCTCCTCCTCATCTCTCTCCTTCCCCTCTTCCTCCACCCCCCCCCCCCCCCAAAACCCCCCCCGCCGACCTCCTGCCCATTTGCTTCCTGGCCCCGACTTGCAGGAAGGGGG
>VUQK01005095.1:3508-24656 GCA_015106715.1 Bujurquina vittata | reverse complement strand
ACTGTCAATATACTTTGCTCTTTTGTCTGCACTATCACAGCTTTTTCAGCAGTGACCTTTACACATACCTCTTTAGGATGTGTGTGACTTAATGTGTCGTGTGCAAGTAGAAAATATGCTTTGATTAAAAATATCTGATGCAGTCACTTCACTCTTGTACATATATGGATTGCCTTCATACATTTATTTGTTTGCCTTCTCATGATAACTACCTACATGCATTCAGGCACGGAGAGAATGCTCAGGAGAATGATTCACATCAAGCTCCACGCAATGGCTTCACCCTGAGGTTAGAATTACTTTATAGTAAACGAGGGTGACTCATCACCCTCCTTTACTACAATGATCAAAAAGACTTCTTTAATTTGATTAGTTTTGTATGAAACACAATTGTTTCTGTGACATAGTATTTATTAGTGCCAAACCACGGAAGAGCAGCAATCCGTGAAGCTTAGTCCAAAAAAAGAGCCTCTGCATAGAATGCAGCACTATTACACTCAGAGTCAATTAGAAATTGAGATGTTTTCATAGGCTAAGGTTATTATTTTCTAATCAATTCATCATTTAAATGTGTTTTGAAATATAAAATAATACCAGCGAACATCGAACACTCCGCTTTATCATAAAAATGATACATACTTCTTACAGATTTGAATGAAAGTGTATATTTGACAATTGGGGACCATGTCACAGAGATCCATTGAGCCTGTATTGAAACAAAATGCCTTCTAAAGATCTAGGAGTTGTCTCTAGTACAAGGGGCAGTTGCCAGGGATATCCTGAATTTCCGGACTTTTAATATCTGTCAGCTGTGCTTTACTGATGGCTTATGTCAAATGCCATTCTGACAGAGCTCATTAGGATGAAGAGGATCATCTAGGTAGAGGCAGGAGAAGGCAGAGCTGGCGAGCTGCCTGATCACTGTGTGCACAAAGCTCACCACAGTACCCAGAGGGTGATGTCTCTGACAGAAGTTAGCTGACAGGGCTGTGTGTGCGTCTGTGTGTGTGTGTGTATGAGAGAGAGAGAGATGCGCAGAGGTGGGCGAGGGGGTGCACTGGGGTGCAAAAAGAAAGTATATGTGTACGTGTTGATGTCATTGGCTGAGTTACCGGGTGTCACTGAGCAGGTCCCTGTTTGCATGATGCCAAGACTCCAAACATAACTGACAGGCCGAGAGTCGTCTCACTTTCGCCACTCACAAATACTCAAATATTTATCCATGTGCAGCCCTCTCAGTGCAGTGCGTGGCATCAGCAGTCTTGTGCTACAAGGACAAGGCCCTGTGGAGACTTCAGAGACCTTGAGAAGATGAGTCAAATGATTTCCTCACTGGTCCCTGCTCTTGTCTGCTCCACAGTAAATATAGCATCCTCCAACACCCTTTAAAAAGAGACTAAGATTGTGGAAAAACATCAGGTGAGCTGTTATTCTTATTATGTTTCTCATATCAGAAAAAGCATATTTTACACATTGTCATTCAGTGATTATTCTTTAATAGGCAGCAGCCTGCATCTAATACTGCCCTAAACAGCTGAATCCATATTTGCCATGGCCAGCAGCATTGCTGATGAGCTCAGACTGTTATGTGACATCTTAATATAATGATTAAAAATGCATGTTTGGAGGCTAAGCAGAGGGGTGCTCTGGGTGCTCCTGCCAGGGAAGATTAAATCATATACTTAAGAGGCATGCTGGGGATTCGGGTCAATGTAAATGAACAAACCATACAACACAAAATTCAGCAGTGGATTTTCTAACAAGGAAAAATAATAAGATCAGAGAAAAGAAGAGGACATGATTGATAAAAGATTTGGGTGTTAGCCTCTGCGTGGTGAGCTGTGGTGTCAGTGAGAAGAAATATAAATCTTAAACAAAAAAAAAGATGAATGTATCGTCAGCATCCAGTTTCATTAACGTCCTGCCAAATGGTTTTGCACATCGCGGCACATCAGCTCTGACAGCAGCAGAGAGGCTGAGCCAGTAAAACTCGAGACAGTGTTTGTGCCATCTTGTCTTGAAAGGTGTTTGCAGCTCGACCAAAGCGATGCGCCTGCTAATCCAAAACGCACGTCCACACAGATTTGGAGATGAGCTGATCGATAACTTTTGCTCTTGCATTGCAAGCATGCCAGATCGCGCACACACACACACACACACGCGCACACACACGCACACACACACACACACACGCACACACACACGCACACGCACACGCACGCGCACGCACACGCACGCACACACACACACACACGCACACACAAACACACACACACCTTCAATTTAGGATTACAGGATTACAGCCATTCGTTTAAAATTTGCACAGTAAGTACAACTTGTTAAATTTCAAAAATACAAATTTACAGTGAAAAATGTGAAAGTTATTTGGTCAAAGAGGGAAAAATTATGTCAAATCACATGTTTCCATGTGTTTCCATGTATTTATTTAAAGTTTTGTCAGATACCTATAAAGTAAAATTGATTAAATATTTCATTTATATAGTTTTTGCATTTTTTTTTAATTATATGGACTGACATTTAATCCTGGCCTTATTAAATGTCCACATTTGACAGCCAATTAATAAAAAAATAAAACTCACACTGATAAGACATAATTGAGTTGCAATGGTTACTTAACATCACAATTTTTGATCTGCATTTTACTGATGCGCTGAGTTCATTCTTCAGGTTAATTTAAAGAAATATAATCACTAAATTTAAAAAACTAATTGATCACAAAATTACTTTTCACTGCTTTCACTCAGTTATTTTGCTCATGTAACCCACAACAGAGGTTATTTTACTATCCAATCTGAAGCCTACATCTTGTTCCTGGCAATTAGTCAGCCGCCAACGTATAAAGAGATGCTATTGTATATGGTATCTTTCTTTTTTGATACCTTGGCGGGTTCCTGACAGTTTTTAGCATCACCATTTACAATGTTCCAAATGCTTTTAGAAACACTGACTGTCACGGCCTTGTGCTGAATAATACAGCTTTAGAGAGAGCAAGGGAATTTTCCTCAGGGCACAGGTGTGCTCTGATAGTCTCATAAGCCCCCGGCAGCACAAAGAAAGATAGATGCTTCCTTGGTGAAAAGGAATATGGAGGCACAAGGTGGAGAAACAGATCAACAATGGCTTCTTCATTCAGGTGTATTTGGTTTTGACCTTCAGACAGAGCTTCAAATAAATGCAACACCGAGGGGGAAATCAAAAATCCCGATGACCCTGAATCTCTACACCCTACGCTGGCCTGGAATGAATATGTGATGCTGAAAGATGTAATACATTTTCAAAAAAGCAGAGAGACGACATGTGCGGGTAAGACCTCTCCAGAACTGGCAGCACCAGCAGCTGCAGTCACTTCTTTTTATGTATTCATACACTTGAACACAGAAGTGCTGCAAACATATACCTATAAATGGCAATTAAAAAAAAAGGCATAAGCATTGCTCCAGTTGTGCATACCTAAATGTACAAGTCCTACTTGGAAAGTGAAGCTTAAATTATTTATACTGCCACATAGCTGAAATATGCAGTTAGATATATACATATAGATATATACATGTGGTAAATAATTTATCAACAGAGCGTGTTCAAACTGCGCTTCTACATTTCAATCTTTTCCACCATTTTTCATAACTCCTGTCTGCAGATGCATCACTGTGAGGGTCACTGTGGCTGAGACGGTGGCTGAGATGCTTGACAAGCAGCGATGAAGTTGTTACAGTAAGTAGTCAGACTGCAAAGTCAGGCATTCGGGAGAAAGGTACAGTAAGACACTTATCGAATGAGAGGTGGAGCCGAGGGAAGAGTTTGGTCAGGGAAATTCAATGAATCTGTCAAACGGAGGGAAAGAAAATCACAAAAACCTGCAATATGGATTTGAGGGAAATTATAGATTGGTATATGGGAGAAGGTGATAGTTTCACACACATACACACAGCAAATATCTCAGAGTGTGCTTGGAAAAATATCACCATTTCAAATGGCAAATCTCCCAAGCAGCGATGCCTACAGGGAGGTGGGGGCTCAGAAAAATCCTGCCTGTCCTTGTGTGTCACTTACCAGCCAAAGGAAAATACTTTTTTTTTTTTTTTTGCTGATAGCGCAAAGTGTCTCCATGAGGCTAATGCTTTATGTCAGATTCTATACTAACTGGCACATTAGAAAGAGGGGATCCACCTTTACTTTGGCCATAAAAGCATTTTCCTTTTGCTGCAACACTTAGCTGCAGTAAGGTTTTTTAAGTATCCACACAGTTGAAAAGCTGATGACTGGGTTCTTAGTAGGTGGTAGAGGGGTATTGTAAAATCCTCTGTGATTGGCCTTGTTTTGTGTATTTTCGCTTCATTTTATTATATACACTTCAGCAACGAGGAGAGCTAGACAAGTGAATTGATGGGAGGGTGGAGCGGGTAGAGGGTTTGGGGGGGGACGAGGTAAGGAAGAAAAACAAAACAAAAACAGACAAGGAGTGCCAGGCTCTGAAAACTGGCATGCTGCAGTTGGATGTCAGTCACCTAGCAACAAGTCCTCCCCATCACTTACCCCCCACTTCCCCATCTCCTGCTGCGCTCTCTAATTCAACAAATCTGCTGAGAATGTATGGTTGCTCCTCTAACAAAACGCATTCTTTGCTGGCGGCTAAGGATGTGGGCCTCCACTGAACACGCCACTCAGCTGCCCATTGACCACTGGGGCCTTTCTCTGCACACACCAAGGAGTGAAGGACAAAGACCCTGAAAGCAGGGGCAGCTCCACAGAGAAAACATTTGCTTGTAATTGTGTTTGACTGCATAATGAAAATGATGTTCTTTTTTAATTTGGGCTTGTTAAGGCCACAATTATTTTCCTCTGGTCACCTGATTATTATAAAGAACCAAACCCTCACTTGCCCTATGGGGCGCAGAGGGGGTAAATACTGAAAACAGTCCAAAGACCTCCCCACTCTTTACTTTAACCCCTCTTGTGTTTCAAGTGTTCATTGGTAAAAACATAAATATGTAGACTCTGTTCATTACAGGATGGGAGCGTATGCTAGAATGAGTTCCTTTTTTTTCTTTTTTTCTAGAGAAAGGATAATAACAGCGAGGCACACATAGATGCGCACACATACACAAATGGGAGCGCAGCCATGCTTGCCCTGAGTTGTGAAGCATTGAGAAGGTTAGCATTCCTGGTCCTACTTCAGTGAAACAGACCATTAGTGGGAGCATCGGGCTAGCACCCAAAAGAGTGCTTCAATGGGCGCATTCACATCCAGTGATTATTTGCACTTTTTAGCCCCCAATTTCCTGTTTTACTTATGTGTGTTTTCCACATTCATTTGGCTTCCCCCTTTTTTCTTCTCACTGCTCTCCTGTGGCAAAGGTGAGCAGCATTCAGGTGAGTGTTTAGGCTCAAATAGAGAACATTTAAAACAGCTTTTGGTTTTATTATTGTTTGTGAAGGCTGCACTACAGCATATTTTTGTGTTTTGTAAAGATTTCTTTGAACACTTTTATGTCTTTTTTTTTTTTGGGCCATGTTACATATGATTTATGACACAGAAGCCACTGTATCTTTGAATCCCTGAAGGTTTCCATTCAGTCTCCCTATGGATATTTATTCAGTGATTTAATTGATTCAAGCCAGGGTCCTATATTCACAGTCATCCCCAGGAAACCCATCTGGTAAAGCATGACTCTTCTGAGAGGTCACAGGTAAGAAAACAAAAAAAAGGGCTGACCTCTGCTCACTGACGTTCAAGCATATATTCTGGTTTTCTGTCCCTCAGCCGTGACTGCAACATTGGCTCATGTGACCGCGATGGTGTCCTTCCTAACAAACCACAACACCTTCTGAGGTTGCACCTTTCTGCGTGTGCAACCTCAGAGTCATCTCTGTTATTGAATCTCACAGCATTTATAGAATTAGGTGTATTATGAGAACATCCTCCAGCATGCTTTTATAGTCTTTTCAGACACTGCTGAAGATTCCCATGCCTTTCACTGCTCTCCTATTTATTTTCATATATATCATAAAATATCTGAACTAGAAAATTCATTATTAAAACTAATGCAGTCTAATGCACCAACACTGCTATTAATTGTGCCTTCAGTTACTCCACTTATATCAGTGAGGGTATACTAATTGCTAGAAGCATCTTTCAGTAAAACATAATAATTGCACCTTGGTGTCAACAATAACTGAACATCATAACCTTTAAAATACTGCAGCACTTTTGTCTTACACTGCAATATACATCAAGATACAATTATACATAAAAAGGGGAATATTAAACACCGGAAAAATCAAAGTGCTTTATTATATCCAGGCAAAAATCCTGTAAATGTAATATTACCATAAAGCAGTCCACGTCAGTGAGCTGCAGCGTTATGTTGAATGGCTTTTTGCAGCCAATAGTATTAAAAGGATTACCATCCTGGCATATAATATAGTAAATTAAATCTGTACAGTATTCAGATTTGCCACTTGGCAGAACATCACTATTCAACACATTTAATCATTTTAATTGTGGTCATTTTTCAAGTAATAATGCTAAATGTTCTCTGGGTTCTGATTCTCAAATATGAAGATTTGCTGTTTGTTCCATTGCGGCTGAATAATCTTGAGTTTTAGCCAGATAATACAAGAAATCGCCTCAGGCTCAGAAAATTATTATTTTTTTAAGACTGATGTTTTGCTCACAAGTGGTTATCTATGCCACATTAAATGATACTGAAAGTAAGTGTTAAGCTACATATAATGAAGCGTAATTCTGACCAAATGAATGAGGTTATTTTGCAACAAATGATGAGATAAATTTCCTCTTCAAGGTGGAAGCCCTTTGAGATTCAAAGCAAATCTCCTGTGTCCTCCCAACTTGTTGTTGGGACTGAGCCGGTGTAAAGACTGAATAGTCTGAGGGGTCAGATGGGACTGACTTAAGTCGAAGGATCCTGTCAGCCTGAAGTGGCTAGAGGGTCTGCGGTAACACCCCTCCCACTGAAGATTAACAGGTTTCAGCACCACATTGATGAGGCCCTGTTTCATTCGTTGTTTTTTTTTACTAAGTGTCAACAAGTGAGCATGTCTGTCTGTGTGGGTATTTTCAGGACCTTCACCATAAGGACCCCACCTTTGACACCAATTAAAGAGATTATGTCTTAGGACGAGAGGAAAGCTATAGTTGTGTGTTATGGCAAGTGATTGCTTTTGACAAGGTCACAGGGTACCATGTAACAGTGCATGACCCCAACAGGGCAGCGATGGGAGCAAAGAAGAAGAAAATAATGACTTTTTTAAGACTCTCAGACACATTAATGTTACAGTAAAAAATACTAGGCCTGGAAAGTACAAAGTTGGCAGCATCCTGTGGGCCAATAAAAACCAATAATGAACAGTTTCTGAGGACCTATAGCAGCAGCTCTCCTCTCAAATAGCCTTCATAAGTCAGCCTAAGAAGACCAGAATTGCAAAATGATTAGTTTTATTTCAGAAAGAATGTCAGTATCTTTATATATCTTTATCATAATTTGCTTTAGCTTTTAATAATTCTCGAGAGTGCAGAGTATCACACTCTCCACATTGAAGAAAATTGATCAAATTGCGCTGGCATGGTTTCAGGTAGACTAATGCATTTGCTGTAGCAGCTGGAAACGTGTCAAATAGTGTCTTCATTCACACCAGGTGCGTAAATGCCCATCATGTAACCAAAACTGTAAATATTATTGTATAGCACTGGCTTTTCTATTTACCAAGCAAATCATTTCAGTGAAATACAAGAGAACTGGTGCGAGGACTTGATTGACTTGCTATGAATAAAAGAGGCTGCTCTAATTCTCCAAGACAACAGATAAGCCTGGTGGGCATGACATGATGGACCCACTTTAATAGATGACTGAACCTCTTTTTGTTTGCTCTTAAAAAAACGTCCTTATTGCAGTCACTGTCAGTTTTCCTTTTTTTTTAAAAAAAAAAATGTGTATGTTTTAGTGAATTTATGTCTTTGCGCAAAAAAAAAGACCCTCCTTTGATAAAGCAATGTATCCTGAAGGTTTTACTACAGCCTTGAAGTCCAGAACATGAACATCATCATTACTAAACTGGCTCAAGTAATCAACAAGACACGGAAGGTCATTATATTTGCGCAGGCTGATTATTTTTATGACTTCCACTGAATCATTCATTATTTAAAATATGCTATAGTGGTATTATTATTATTGATTAGAAATTAAAAAAAAACCGTTCGGGATATTTTATAGTGAAAAACAGCTTTTCAGCACACTTTCGCCTCCTTTTTTTAAGCGAGGTTATTTATTTATCTATATATTTTTAAATTAATTCAAATGAAATATAAAACCGGAGGACACTATTATGAAAAGATGGGAAAGTGAAAAAAAATTATTAGGAAGTTTTCAGACCTGTAATGGCGTTTTGCTTTAGCCTTTACAGCTCTCTAGTTTTTCAAAGGGTGAAAACGGCATATTACGTCTAGTTCCTTCCTCAAATAAGCAGCAGAAGAAATAATGCAATAAAAAAAAACAACTTAATTATTGTTTCATTAACTTTTTAAAGAGCCTCAAAGTCGCATCACCTTGAGGAGCTCTTTGCTCCAAAGCCTGTGCGCTAGCTAAGATCATTTTCAGAGAGTTTTTAATAGTTTCTCATGTCCTACCTTGATGTGGAGGGCAGGTTCATCCTGACTGGAGTTTTATGCCAACAGGAGGAAACTCAGCGGCCTCCTCCTCCTCCTCCTCCTCCTCCTCCTCCTCCTCGTCTGTACTCTTGTTGTTGTGTGTTTTCATGTTAATTGGCAGCAGTTGAACTGTGAGCCGTAAATCAAGAAGTGCACAGTGTATTAATGAGTCGGACCACCCAGGAAATCTATTTTCTCTGCACTTTCTTAGCGGACAATGAGAGGATACTCGAGTCTGCCATGCTCCGAAAACCATGAATGAACATTCACAAGAGCAGTGCTCCCCTGCTGCCACGTTTCAGCTAATGGCTGCTGGAAGTATTGGTTAAAGTAGTTCAAAAAAATTAAAAAGTTTGAGTATTGCAGACAAAAACATTTTTTATATACTTCGCGTTGTATTTATGGGCAAAAATAAAGTGAAAAATGAGCTTGGAATCCACCGTCTCTGGAATTTTTTTTTTTTTTATCTCTAATCAGGTTTGATTAAATATATTTTGGTCTATTAAAGATGGGAGCGTTTTGCAGATTATTTTGGCCAATAATAACTTTTTCTAATACAAAGTAGGAGTTATTAAATCCAAAATTTGCCAGAAAGGTCGACTTATGGCAGGCTTTATGCATAAAGAAGGAAAGACATTTCCCATTATGAGTCCTTTTTTAATAATCCACTAAAAAAAAAAAACTTCTATAAATAAATGTTTTTTTCTCCATAAGAGTGGATCCTCAGAACGGAAAGTAGTACTATAATTGTCTTCCATTATTAAACCTCACAAAGCTAGACCATTGGCTACTAAAATACCAAGGTTAATCTTGATTAAATGTCTTTCCAGGGCACAAAAAGCATGTTTTACATAAAACATCCTTCAAGGGGATTAAAGTATGATGTTGGGAAAAAAATATATAAAATATTGCTGATGGCAAGGCCAAGCATCCCATCTCTCAAATGAAAGGTATCAAAGAGATTAAAGAAAAACCATTACGAATCAACATACCACTAATATACCTGCATCTGCCCTATTACCCCCTCCTTTCTCCTCCTCCCCGATTCAAGTCACACCAGCAAGAAAAAAGCTGCAACTTTAATCTTTACTCAAAGTACATTTTTAAGATTTCACATGAATGGTTATTAGTGCATATGCAGTACTTTACCGTTTTCTGCTTCTGTAACCAGCGTTCATTGTAAAAGACAAGTTTGACACTTTAAGAATCAGCTTACAGGCTAAGTGCTGTTTTAAAACAAAGAGTGTTCATTCAAAACAGACTGTGAAGGTGAATATTAACTATAGGTTGAGTATAGTCTTACAGTTTACTTGAAGCTCTTCTGATCTTTAAATGTTAACCAGCTTTAGAGCAAACAAATCCAGTTAATTCAGCTGTATAAATGCTTCCACAGAACCAGCTGTATTAAGGCTTCCGTCTCTTCTTTCCTCTGCTGAGCAAGGAAATCCTCCTGCATGCTGAATGCCCCTCACTGGCGACTTTTGTTCTCTCACACTTACCCCACACACTCCAAATGTAATATCCTTCTGCAGAGAGAAAAAAAATATTTCCTCTCACACCTGTTGATGAATTGTGTTTGTGTCTAAGGCTCAGGCGGAGCTCTAACACGTGTCTTTATGCAACTGCACGATCCCCCAAAATAGTAGTTTCCTCACATGGGTGGTGGTGAATAGGGAAACCCTTTTCACACAAACAGCAAAGAGGCTTGAGGCCAAATTACAGTAATCGTCATTGACAAACAGAAAATAATTCCCAGTTTGGGCAGGAAAGTCATAAGATGTCTTAATGACCTCTGCAGAGGCGAAAAAGAGGCTGTTTGTGTTTTGTGGCTGAATGGTGCTGAATCTGGCTGCCCACCCATGAACCCATGCAGTCTCATTATAGTAAGAATATAGAGGAACTATATAAGAAGTTGGCCTTTCCGAGTACAGCCTCATTTAATACCTGCAGTTTCCACAGTTTCAGAAAAATAAAATTTAAAAAAATATATAAAATACGTCTTTCAGCAGCGGTGCAGGGATAATATAAACCTGGAGAAATGGCTTTTACACACTCCACACTGCTGCTGTGAGTGTTAAAGTAAACTACTTAGATACCATTAAACATGAGTAATATCAACTTTTCTTCTGAGCAAAAGTCAAGGGAATCAGAGAAAGCTTCTTGTCTGATTAAAAAAAATGTTTTTTTTAAACAGTATTAAACTTTGTCTTGCTATAATGATGATATAACACCTACAGATGACACGCTGAAGGAAAGGAAACAAAAGGCATGTTTTTTATTTCTAGGACATGAATATAAGTTTTAGAATTCCTCTCTTTACGATGCCGTTGCCAATTCCAAGAATACTGAAAAGAACACATGGTTACAGCTACAACTATGATGTGACCTTACTATTCAGAAAAAAAAATATTGACATACATGCAGTCATCTGATATAGAAATCTGTATAGACTGAAGCCATTATGGGTTATTCAGCAAGTTCGTATTGAGAATTTGGCTTAGCTTTTGTTCTCTCACCATGAAGCTAATTAATCTTGACAAATGAAGAGAATATTTTCATCTCTTGCTATTGACTAGAGCAAGATCTCGCTAAAGAAACTGATTTTTGGTATGCAATATACTGCAAAAAGAAAAAAACCCCAAAAAAAACATATCGATTCAACTGATATAGTAATAATTAAAAGAAATTAACTATTTAGATCATTGGTGAGATATGCAGCAAAAGTCTTTTAGGCTGACATTTAGTGTCATATTTTATTTACTTACAATGAAAACATGCACGTTCGTTGCCAGGCTGCTCAGCTCCTGACCTTTTCCATTCTTGTGTCTGCTTAATTTAGTGAAAGAAAACTACACTGTGTTACATAAAATAACCACATTTATGATATCCCAGAAGAGAGGTAGAATGGGAGATGATGACCAAGAAACTGGAGATGCATAACCAGTTGGGTGTCACATATCTTAACTCACTGCTAAAAACATGAAGTTACAGATGGTTTTCACACAACAGAACACAACGCACCATGGAGAGTGACCGTTCAAGGTTTTATTCATGGACACAGATCACACATAGCACTGAACATTATGTGACTGTGATTTGTTCTTACCAGTTCTTCGGGCCTTGAATGTGGCCGAAGGATACAGTATAGTTCAATACAGTACAGCTTTAAGTTTTGGATTTAAGTGCTGATTCACAGGCTGTGTTGGTTAAAGAATCTGTGGTCATGCAGCAGGAACAAAAGTACCTTTTATCTTCGCTTGGGAAAGATTCAGTCTCTAAATCAGCAACTTTGTTCAGCACCACTGTTGGTTGAGGTCAGTTTAAAGATGGACAAAGAAAAACTGAGGAGCACAAACCCTGGCAAGCTTTTAAACAGCTGAACATTTTGGCTTCATAAAAAAATAAATAAATAAAATTAACCTGCAATTTGCTTTTCTAGAACAAACCTGCAAAAGTCTAAATATACAAATTAGCCTGCAGTTAAAAAAAGTGTTTGCAGACCTTACTGAGCTGCTGCACCTGGGAGACTGAAAGGAAGCACGGTCCCAGCAGGAGAGCTGTCAGCTGAAACAATGGAAAATATTATACAGCTCCTTCGAGAAGGAAATCCAGCACTGAGTCAGAGATGTTGGTTGCACCCATTTAGCATAACATTTGGAGCAAGTACAAACAGAACAGAAAGATTTTAAAAGGTACATGTAGACAGAAGACATCATGGAGTCAGGACAGAAAACCCAAAGCAATATGCCACGAAAATAACAAATGAACATTAAAATAAATAGAAATGTGTTTGTGAAATATTTGGGCTCAATGAAATGAGAGTTTCATACAAAAGCCAAACAAAACCAGCAGTAACACATAATCAACAGAAAGCCTGGTTACAGAGGGCTAAAGAGAAGTAATCAAGCACTATGGATGACTGGATGAAAGTGATGTTCAGAGATGAATCATAGATCTGGTCAAGGAGACACTGGAACGTGTGTTTGGTGCTGTTCCAGGGAACATAAAGAAGAAAGCCTCAAGAAATCAAGCAGATTTTCCTCCTTATGCTGTCAGATTTCATGTTCAAGTTCCAGAGGAGGTGGCACTCCTCTACCTCTACATTTGTGGCAGTGGCGCAGTGGGTAGGTGCTTGCCTTTCAGCCAGAAGGTTGCAGGTTCGAGCCCTGTCCCTGCGTTGCGTTGTGTCCTTGGGCAAGACACTTAAACCACATTGCCTATCGGTAGCGCCGGTCTCTGGCTGCATGACCGCAGATGCTTGTCTCGGGATGAGTGATCTGAAACCCTCATTTCACAATGCACAATGAGTTCAATTTTTTTTTTTAAATGCACAGGTGGCCAATTACATTTAGGACACTTTTCTCATTCCACTGAGCAAAGAGCATTAAGGATTTTAATTAGGAGGGGCATATCAGCTCAATTTTAGGTGAAAAGTGGAAGAAAAGAAAGGTTTGTGACAAGCTCCTTGCTGCAAAGCTGAGACATCAGCAGCTATTTGAGAAAATAAAATAGAGAATAGTCGTTCAATAGTGAAGGTGTCCACTATAAAAGCCTGAATGGTTCTTATAATTCCATATTTTTCCCCAACACCAAATTAATCAACATGTTCGACACAGCTTTATGGAAACAACCGACTGCCAGCTTTCTTGCTGGGGCATGCTCTCCACACTTTCTACAACTATTCTCTAGATCTAAGTTTGTGCAGGTTTGTTTTAGAAAAGCAAATAAAAGGTGATCCTACTGTTTTTCCTCTAATGTATATGAAAAAAGTAATTGAATTGAATTTGTCCAGTGTAAATTTCATAAAGATGATTCAGTTATCAAACAAAAAAGAAAAAAAATCTGTGTCATAGCAGTGACTTGCTTATTTGCTACAAAGTAAAAGTGAGTGAGCATCTTCCAAGTGTGGTGCTCCATAATTTTTGCCAGGGGTTTTACAGCTCATTTAATTGCTCCCTATCATGCATTTGGGGCTTTAAATCATACACTTAAAGCCCCTCTAAATGTCTAACATTCAACATGATTTCAAAATCATCTTTACTGAATACACTTGTTGGCATAGAAACAGTGATTTCTCAATGCTGGTCCAGTGGAAAAGCTGCAAGAATTAACCCTGCTGCTTTGTAGACTTAACAGTGTACCGCTGTGACTCCATTCACTGGCCTGGTTCCTTTAAAAATGGGATTTACTACTTCTAGTGTATGATGCAAAAGGAAAAGCAAAACCCTGACTAAGCTGATCAGAAACAAAACATTTTATGCCAAAGCAAAAGCACTAAAAATAAAAAATAAACCCTTAAACAGCAAACTCAGAGGAGTTTTACAGTTTAGTGATTAAAAGTGGGGGGAATACGTCAAGAGCCAGATACAGCTGTGATGGCAAATTTACATATGTTCATTATAGACATGTCTTAGCAATTTGGGGTTTAATGGTTTCTTTTAACTCTTCTTTTATGACTTTAAAAAATAATAATTGAGCGCATAAGTTTGAAAATTATTTTGGATTTTCTCTACTCCACACATGCATACACATGCAAATTAATACATAGACACCCCCTAATATTTGGTTAAATGTACCTTAGCAAATTGCACCTCAACCACATACTTTTTGTAGCCAATCAACAAGCTTCTGGTATAATTATTTGACCACTCTTATTGGCAGAATTTGCAGAATTCATTTAAATTAGTTGTTTTCCTGAAACAGACATTTAAGGATGGCTTCATGCTAGCCTGCTTTATTCCGGTTTTGATGCGTTTGGGATCATTGTCCGGTTGAAACACCCAATTGTGTTTCAAAGAGTCAACTGGCTAGCTGCTGAGCTGAGGTGAAATTGAATAATTTGGTGGTGGTCCTCCTTCTACATACAAAACAGCCCCAGAACACAATGCTACCTCCACCATGCTCTATAGTTGGTACAGTGTTGTGACATTTGAAAGTCTTACCTTTACTCCTACAAACATACCTCTTGTCATTGTGGCCAAAAAGCTCAATCTCTGTCTCATAAAACCATAAAACCCTTCTTCAGAAGGGATCTGGTTTGTCCATATTAGTTGCTACAAATTTCAGTCGATCATCAAGGTGTCAGTTTTGGAGCAGCAGCTTCTTTTTTGGTCAGTACCCTTTCAGTCCATGGTAATGTAAAACTCACTTCACTGTGGACAGTGATGCAGTCTCCAGGTCAAAGCAGGCTTGAGCCTTGGTGGTTCCTTGGTTGTTCATAACCAATTTCCTTTCCTGTGAGGATGTCAAGTTGCAACTTCTTCCAGATCTTGGCAAAGTAGGGGCACATCTGAATAACTATAACTATAAATAATTTAAATACAATTCTCCTTCTATTCCTTACTGTGTTCCTTTGAATTTCCCGTTGTTCTGAGTATTGTTCAATCCAATGAGTGTCAGTCAATTCCTTTTCATGGTAGCAAAGAAACTACCAGCTGGACGATTACAATCACTACAAAAAAGGTAACAGTCCTTGGCCTTGTTATATTGCAGAACCTTCAGCGTTATTTATTAAAAGATTTAAGTGAGTATATGTTTATACTTGAACCTGCGCCTATTTGAGAAAACCCAAAATAAATTCAAACTTATGCCCCCCAACTCTTGGTTTTTAAAGTCATTAAAGGTGTATGCTGTACAGTCATTCCACCCTGGAAAAGAACAGTTCAAAGAAATATCTGTCTATAACTGTACTTTTAAAAAGTGAGAGGTGATTTTGGAGCTATGCCAGAATAAAATGTTGGCTTACAGAGAAAAAACAAAAAAAAAACCCAATTCAAATTAAATTCCCACATGTGCACCTTTATAAACTGAAAGGGCATGTACATATACCTTTATAGCATTACTCGGTTTAGTTTTAAAAAATAGCTCTGGTTATGAGATGGTTTCTAGAAAAGAAGACAAAATGAAGTCACTTCAGGTGTCTCCCTTATTCTAGCTGCCCCTGATCATGTGGTCTTATATAATTTCATTAAAACCTGTGAACTGGATTTCACAGGTTCATACAGCTCAACTACCTTTGTCTGAGCCTTAGGCCTCTGAACATCCTCCTGTAATGTCTGCTTTGTCAAAAATGTTCCTAATGTTCTTGTGGTGTGATAACAAATCTCTCAATAATAAATTTGAATGAGTTTTTTCTTTTCATGATTTGTGGTCTGCAAGAGTAAAACAGTGACCACATCACTGCACCTGTTTCTTTTTGTATAAACCACTTTACTGAGCTGATTTGTTGACGTGTCTACCTGCCAGCTACAGTAAAATCCCTTAACATTAACATTATATAGCTTAACATTAATAACATTAAGCTATATGATAGGAACATTAGATGAATCCTTGTCTTATACTGTATTCAAATTTCTACTTATGTAACAGTTTGAAAAGACGGTGGTTGTGAAATGATGAATAATTAGTTGTGTGTGTGTGGATGCAAACCACATTAAATAAATGCTTTAGTGAAGCTAGATAATCACAGTGATGGACAAACGTGTGGCATCTAATGTTTGCTTGACATCCTCTGATTAGCGTTGTTTTAGCTGAAACCACGGAAGAGGAGGATGACTGGGTCCTGGGGGAGGGAGAAGAGCAGGATGAAGATGAGGTGAAGTTTATAGACACGGATGAAGTGAAGTGACGACATGCACGAGGTATGACTCAATCACCCACTGGCTGCATGCTACCAGAGGTCGGATAGCATGCAGAGGAGATGGGGGGAAAAAAGCATGAAAAAGAGAGTAAATCCTTATGACATAGAATTTTTTTTAAAGCCATTAATAGTTGAGGACCCACTGAGACAGCATGATGACAAGAACTACATAGTCAGATTTCCATCTTAATGCAGCTCAATGACAGATGAGAG
The DNA here is from genome assembly GCA_015106715.1 of Bujurquina vittata. Taxonomy (NCBI): domain Eukaryota; kingdom Metazoa; phylum Chordata; class Actinopteri; order Cichliformes; family Cichlidae; genus Bujurquina; species Bujurquina vittata. The sequence continues at coordinate 8,118 of VUQK01005095.1, read as the reverse complement.
AGCATGCTGGAAATGAGAAAAGGCCACTCAGGTACAAAAAGGACAAATATTTGCCATGAGTCACACTGATATTTTTTCACAGTAAAGGACAACGGCTGGATCTTACACAACTGGAGAGCTGAAGAAAATTACTGGTATGGATTGACACAAGACAGCGAAGATGGTTTCGGACAAATTACTGCACCACCTCTGTGGGTCCTAACCGTTCACACCTAAGAACACTTTATAAGTGGTTATTTATTCTAGATCCCCAGCTCATGTTTTACAGCCCAGTTTTGAATCTTGAAACATGAGCAACTGTACTTTAATTACCATTTGTTAAGCATTTCAGCCTGAGGTGGTATCCACTCCGCTGCTGCATTTATCTTGTTACCCGTTTTGAAACTTCTACCTTAGAATTTACATAATTGTGTGGTGTTTGCACCCAGTGAAGCAGTGATTCAGGAATAAATCACCATTCAGAAAGGAACACATAAAACATAGAAGAAAAATAACAGTTAAGATGTACAAATGAGGATCCCAGATTTTCTGAAATGAACATTGTCGGAGCACACATTGCTATCCCCACATCAAACCTCAAAGTAGCTGCAAGACCAAGACCACTGATGGGTTACTAGCTTGAGTGACATGCTCAGCCAGGAGTGATTGACAAGCCTGTGGGGGAGGCAGGCAGGCAAGTAGGGTCATTGACTGTTGAACTCCAGCTGCATGCACATCATTTTAATTCATTTCAGATATAATGATTGATGTTTAGTTGTCACTGTTCAGTTGAGTAGGCAATGCTTTTTTGTTTCAGTTTTTAGTGTGTCACTATATTGTTTCTGTTTATTGACTAAATAAACATTCATTTTGTATAAATCATTACATCTAAAATCACACCACAGGTCAGCAAAGCAACTGAGACAGATCTGAATGCCACACCCTCAAAGGTAGGATGGCTCATTAGGAGCTATTGATGTGACTAAAGTGCCTCCACTCATTTCATGTTCCCCAATGCTCATGGTCAAATGTCATGTATTGTTGCACCTTCACTTGTCTGCCAATCAAATGCACCTTTCTCCAATCAGTTGCAGTCTTCCCTGCCTGCAGCCAGCCAACCACGCCAAGGCAGGTGTCTATCTCACTCGACAGGAATGCACTGTAGTGCCTGAAATTCAACATTTTGCTTCTGAAATCAGAAAAGGGCCCCAACTTTCCTGTGCAGTGTACATTTTTGTTGTTGTTGCTGGCAATAAAACTGCTGCTTGTGGGGGACATTTTGCCTCCTCAGTTTAAAATATTTGCTAGGGTAAAAAAAAGCAAGTTGCATTATTTTGGGAGTTTCTAATCTACAAAACCTAAGCCTTAGATTAGGGTTGGTAGTGCTATAGTCAGTGTCCTGTGTACTCTACAAGAGTGCAGACAACTCCTTCTTGTCATCTGACCTGCAATACACCAGTGTGTGACATCACTGCTTCCCATGTCCAGCTGCACATATAATCTATGAACAGAAACATTCAACATACTGAGAAGTTCTCCTGACGACGAGTTCAGAGATTTGCATTTAAAGAAACACAATGTGTTTGGATACAGTATTACTTACCAAAATACACTGTCTGCATCCTTCAGGTTTAACAAAAAAGTGTTAAACACAAGCAGCTTTCCTCTTCACTACCTTTGCTGGTGTGCGGCTGCTGCCAACTGCATTTTGGAGGCTGGGCATGTGTGCCCTTATGCAAGTGCATGAATTGATTCAGAACACAAACCCAAAGAGAAAATCACATTTGCCCATAAATGAAGCAAATCCACCTTCAACCATTATCATTTATTGCTCAAAATCAGCAAAAATGTTGACAAATCAACCACCTAAGCATTATTTGCAAGGTATGAGATGTCTGAATCACTTTGTTAATCCCTTGTAGCTGTGAAACAACTAGTCAGCCACTTGCCAGACAAGTTATTCTGAGATATTTTCCCCCTCTCCTTCCACACAATGAAATATGAATAGAAGTGGTGGGGATAGTTGGCAGCTGTCAACAAATTCCACAGCTTCCCGCCACCATCGATCAATCAGTCCTATATCTGAACCACAACCATGCTAACCCGCTGGCTAGAACTGACATTAATCCTAAACCTTCCAGTCAGTGCGAAGGAATAACAGGATATAAGATGGTGGGAGCGAATGCTTATACAGGCTCTAAAGAGGAAAGGTGCCAATGCTAATGAGTGTATCTGTGGCTCTTTAACGAGCCCGATTTGATGTCCTAATTTACAATGAGCTGTGTCTCAGGGGCGCAGGATAATGAGCAGGACCGGGATTCCCAAGGCAGAGGCTTGTGTAACCCATCTCATGCAGGGGACAGTCACTCCCACCGAGAGTGAGTGAGAGACAGACAGAAGCAGAGAGAGCAGCAAGGACATATTCCATGTCTGTAGGAGAGAGGAGGGTGTGAGAGAGGAGGGTGGGGAGGTGGGTGCATGTCATCCCTGCCTGATATGATTGTTTGTACACACCAATCATTGAATCGCTGCGTCCAAGTGAGAAAAGCTTGTGTTCTCCGTGACAAACTGACCTCGGGCAACAAGAGCACTCACAGAAAGAGGAAATGGAGAAGGAAAGCATGGCGGGTGGGGGAGAACAAACAGCTTCGGAGAACAAATATATCAAATATTGTTGTGATTAAAAACAAAAGCCTGTTCACTGCAAAATCCATCCTTTCCCCTGCTTAAATCACACAAAATTTAACATCATTTATAGCTGCCCTGGAAAAAAAAATCTGGCTCCTAGTGCACTCTGAAGCAAATTAACAAATGTGGAGCTCAGTGACCTCGGTGCAGAGACCATGCACACAGAGTATGCAGTGTGCCCTACCGCCCCCACCTCTTACTGCTGCGTCTGCATGGCTGCATTAGTCAAGCTCTGATGGGTTTTTCCGCCATGAGAAGCAGAGCATGACATGCGCTCAACAATGGCAGGCAGATGACGAGCCAGCTCCATTTGATGATGGCCTCTGCCGCAGCGGCCTCTTTTTTGATGTGGAGGAATACAAGGGCAGTGTGATTCATTATGGGTGCACAGGTGGCCCGAGATCTAATGAGTCACATTTTGTGCAGTTCAAACAGCTCTCAGAGAGGGATGCACATGCTTAAAAACAAGCGTGTTTCAGAGTTCTCGTTGCCACTTTCACTGCAGAGGGATCAGCTGCTTTTCCTCACATAAAGATGACAGGAGCACCACAATAAGTTACAACACCTGTACTCATAACCTGCAGCGCCTATGGCTGATATTTGGATTACATATCTACTGGGAATTTCTATTTTAACCTTTAAACCTGCAAGCATTAAATGCTAATTATTAAATGAGTAAAGCTATCAGCAACAGCCACTGAATAAAAAGACACTGACTGTTTTAAATCAATTTTCAGAGAACTATAAGCTGCGGTTCAGTGTTTCTACTGGCCTCTCTAATCAGTCTAGGCTATTAACACTGCCCCCCTCTGGCTATTTGGCACTCTTATTAGGATACTGTTTTTTACACAAATCACTTAAGACATATTTTTACTGTACTTTCTATGGCACCGGAAAAGTCTAGAAATCATGTTCTTATAATCATTTAGACAAAATATAGTTTTGCCTTCTTTGAAAATTATTTAACAAACATGTCCTAAAAACCACTTGTTTCAGCATGCTACTCAATTCATCACAGGAACCACAACAATCCAAATTGTGCCTGATCTATTAACTGCTTGCCACTGAGCACCATTTGAACATTTGACCTTCTAACACAGCTCCTGACATTATGTTGACATTTAAAGTAATCCCTCCTGCGGTTCTTAATCCCAGTTGTCGTGGACTGCCCTGGCCATTCTCTGAGATCAAGCCCCTTACAGTACATGCTGCTCTCACCACACACAAACAGAAAAGGTGGGGAGAAAAACAACTCTGACACCACCAGTCTGCAACACCCTCGTACTTTGGAGAGATTAAACCATGCAGCAATGAAAGAGCTGGTTAGTCAAACACAAACTAAGGCATTAAGTTTGAAAATGCAACTTGAGGATGTGCCACTACTGCACTTTAGCAGAGCAAAGAATTAGACTTTCCTAAAAAATAAAATAAAATAAAAATACCGGTCAATGTGCAAAGGATCCAGATTAACACATACAGCTGTTTGGAGGCACCTCACATGTGGATGAGAAAATAAATGCGCTCATCTGTTTTTCTTTTATTAAGTGCGTTATTCCCGATTTTGCTGTAACCCTTCGCTTTCACAGCTGAGACAACGTTTAATAAACGTTTGAGTTACATAATCTAACTGCAGATAAAGTGTCATTCGGACAACAGGCCCCAACAGATAAAAAGTGATTAAATGAGAGGTACAAGATGACAACCCATTTATTTAGTAATACATTCTGCAAACTAGAAATTTTATTCAAACTTCAGAGGCTAAAAAATGAAAGAAAGGAGGCAGGGAAAAAGGGGGGAGAAAATCTGAGGAGCAAGGAGAAAAATGCATCTATTCACAAGCAAGGAATGCAATTTGTTCAATCGACAACACAAATAGTACAATTTAGTTCAGGGAGCAAAGCTTTTTTTTTTTTTTTTTTAAAAACTTTTTTCTCCCATTTCTT
>VUQK01005093.1:24153-43546 GCA_015106715.1 Bujurquina vittata | reverse complement strand
TAGGTGTAAAGTAGTTAAAAAGGACCCGCTAAATGGCACAATTCCACGACCTACTGTCTCAAATGTCACCTTGCACTGATTAGTAATAGCAAAGGATTTGGGCAACAGAAGATATGTTTACTAAACTGTAATGCAATGTGAGCAAGCTATATTTAGTTTAATATGATCTGTTGTGGATTATTTTTGCTGTGCTTTTGTCAACTGAAATGTTTGTTTTCTATATCATTGCCAGTAAAGAGCTGTTCGAGTATAGCTAGCTCACTTTTAGGTGTTGCTGTCTTTTCAGAGAACTTTCGCACTGTTTTTGTGTTTTGTCGTATTTGCATTTGATGTAGATACAGATGCTGAATGAAGGGGCTGTTACCACAACCTCGACCTGCTCCAGAACATTTCATCATTTAAAATGACAGAAGACATCACACTGAGGTTACACTAGCAGGAACTGTAGAGCTTTCAAGAAAGTCCTTCAGCCACTTCGGCAAAGTTCATTAGCCAGGCCTGTCAAAACTGCCTCTGTGTGCTGCCTATTAGGGCTTCTTTTCTGTTCACCATATAAGCAAACAAGGGTGTAAAACGGATCATGGAGAATGATCCAAAAACTGGCAAAATCAAAACAAGTGTAAACCAAAGGCAGGGCAGCCAGGGGGATGAAAAAGCATAGACTACATGAACACACTAGGGAGAAGAATAATGAGACATGAGCTGAGTAAACACAATAACACAGATGGGAAAATGAACAAAAGGATGTAAAAAACAGAAAGCTACATGGTGAAAGGAGCTTTAAATTAAAGAAGGAAACATGGACATTTAAATACCAAGAATTTAGAAAAGGATCATTACAAAAACTGACATCACCATAAACTTAAACCTTGATATTAGACAGGGAATGTCCAATAAATCAATATTTATGTCTCGCCTGTCCTGAGGCCAAAATTGTACGCTCGTCAAGGACAATAAAAAAAACTGGTCTGCCAGCTAATTTATGCATCCCAGAGAATGAAGCTTTTCCAGCTAGACACAAGCGATGATTCCTCAAGTGGGATAAAAATAAGGGTTAAGTTTCTCCTATGCTCCAAGACAGGAAAGTCATTTCTTCAGCATCTGAAGAAACTGAAGATATAGAAAACAGTTCAATTATAAATCTGATAACAAAATAAGAAATAAAGGAAATTTCAAATGTACATTCGCTGTACTCTATATTCTGAGTCTTTACCATAAACGTCATTATATCATAAATTTGTCATTTGGAATAATTTAACGATCCATCATCATCAGGGAGAATTCACAAGAACCAGAAAACAGGCTGACCTAAAAAAATAATATGCATTAACTGCACTCTAGATGGGTGGTGGTAGTGGGTGAACAATTTGTTCATGTCTCCTCTTTCCTGATATAAGAAAAAATCAATTTATTAGTGCAGTAATTCAGTTGTTATACCACAAGAATGATCATATCTTAAAAACTAAGGCTAGCAGAGCTGACAACGTGTAAACAGAATAATGTCTGACAGGAATAATGTCCGAACACACAGACACTTTTGAATCGGTGATCATCGGTGAGCAGTGAAGCTTTTATCCTATTGTTGCTGTTCTTCTTATGTTCTCCTCATTCTTCACACCTTGATGTAGACAGCAATGCAAAATGTGGAAATAATGAGCTTGTCGTGAAAATCAAAGCTGTACACAACTGAGGCGTGCACGTGTGTTGGGTGGCATGAGGGAGCCATAAATGGACCAACAAGGAATTGAATGAATTGTTCACTTTTGAGAAGTCTCGTAATTTAATGCCAGTGTATATGTGTATACAATGCATAGTATACCATAAAGAAACAGACCGAGTCAAAATTCACCCGAAAGTATAAAAATGTTAGATTTTTAGATAATGTTTGAAAAAAAAATGGAGACAAAACCTATTCCATCATGTAACTGAAAATAAATTTGTTCCTTTGTCACATCGGTGATTGTGAGTTGTCTGCTGAGAGAGAGAGAGTCGGGAGAGAGAGCTGAACTAATCATTACAGAAAGAAGGCGAAACAAGGTATAAAATATTCAAGCGAGCGATTCGCTCTCAAACATTTGTTATTTCACAGAATAAGTGATGTGAGTGACAGGCAGAGGGTGGTATGTGCGGTGTAACTCTGTTATTGTAGCAAGGTCACTGCAGGAACCAGCCACGCCAAGAAATGTGTTCTGGAAGCGGTAAGATTGGGGTGCTCTGTTTTGATGCTCAGCCAAAAAACATGAATTTAAAACGCAGTATGCACACAATCATTCCTGATGGTCTGCAAAGAAATAACTAGCATGCTTTCTCTCAGGCACGGTGATAAACTGGGAACCCTCAACTTTAACCTGCTTCCTTTTTTTTTTAAATTTTTATTAAAACCAATCATTTTTTGACCTCGTTTTATGCAGTTTGCCTGACTCTGACTTTGGCATGTGACTGAAGCATTTTGTGATCAGTACCCTTGGTCTTGCACATTACTTCAATCAGGAGTTGAGAGTGTGTAATTTGACATAGTTTAATACTTCTATTACTCAGAACATCATGAAGGCCTGATCAGTTCAGTGCTGTCATGTGTGCACTGCAAAAACTGACTCTAGACTTCTCAGAGAGAAGGGCCGCTGCAGGTTGCCTCTTATAGAATCTTTTAAAAGAGTAGAAATGTTTGCTCCCATTGTGTGTTGGCAGTGATAATGCATGCGTCAGGTTTTCATGAAACTCATTTTAAACAAAGCGAATCTTGTTAAATTGCAGTATTCTAATGGAAACCCTTGGGGTTTGGCATTGACATGGTAAATTTGCTTCACACTTGCCAAACAGCAGGACAGTGCACTCTGCCACACTGCAGCATCAAGGCACCCACAGGACCCAAGAGATTCTCTGCTAGTGTACCAGCACCACAAGGCAATCCAATAGGTCTTGGTCTTTTGGTGACAGTGGGGTGGCTCCACTATGTGATGCGGGTGGTTTATTATTATGGCTGATCAGTGAATATGGCGTGAAGATGAGGAGCATTGCTTTAGTGTCCAAATTATACTGCATACTATCCCAAAGAAATCCCTCACCCTTTAAAGAATCTGCTCATTTGCATGTCATCAGTTCTCTTGGCAATATTGCTATCAGTGAAGAATATTTTAAAAACTTTTCTTACATATATTCTTTTCTTCCTTGCAGCAGATGTCAGTTTTTGTCAAATAACACATTTGCCCTGTAACCTGCAAAGACCACTACCATATCGTGGTCTGCCCATTGAAAATCACTGACCTATTCACTGATGCAGCACAGTCAGAAATGACACTTTTTCTCTGTCACTTCTGACCGTGTTCCCTTTGTGCTGCAGCACTTTGAATTCCAAATGAAACACAGAGGTAACTTTCAGCTTTACAGCCAGAGCTGATGAACATCAGAGGGAGCATAGTAGATACTACAGTTATTCATTTGATGGTGTTCTTTTAGGCCTGTTCTGCAGCCGGCTTCACTTCCTTTATTTTCAAAAGAGATTATCTGACCATAATTAGGCAAAACAGATGAGTTACTGCAGCTCAAATTACCAAAAACGTTAACGCTGGTTCTGATAGAAAGGTGTCAGAATACACAGTGCATCACAATTTGTTGTGTATAATGCACTGATACGCTTACCTGGGGAACACCCGGTATCAAGATGCACAATGGGAAGAAGGCAAGCAGGCGGACACAGTGTGGTGCTTTGAGCAATGTTCTGCTGGGAAACCTTAGGTCCTGCCTTTCATGTGAATGTTACTTTGATACATACCACCTACCTGACCGTTGTTGCAGAGCATGTACACCCTTTCATGGAAACAGCATTCCCTGATGGCTATGGCCTCTTTCAGCAGGATAATGCTCCTTGCCTCAAAGCGAAAATGGCTCAGGAATGGTTTGAAGAGCACAACAACAAGTTTGACGTGTTGACTTGGACTCCAAATTCCCCAGATCTCAATCCAATCTAGCACCTGTGGAATGTGCTGGACAAACAAGTCTGATCCATGGATGTCCCACCGCGCAGCTTACAGGACTTAAAGGATCTGTCGCTGACATCTTGGTGCAGACACCACAGCACACCTTCAGGGGTCTAGTGGAGTCCACGCCTCAGTGGGTCAGGGCTTTCTTGGCAGCAGAAGTGGGGCTAACACAATATTATGCAGGTGGCCGTAATGTTATGCTTGATAGGTGTAAATTATAATGATGTACAGACTACTTTTCTTGCACCACGTGGTCTCAACACTTGATTGCCTGTATTGGGGTAAGTTGACTTATCACATTCATCAAGAACATTTGACTTATTGGCCCCTTGTAAATGTTTCTTAGTTACCACGTTTGTATTGTTGCTGTATTGTCCTAAAGTGCATCAGTGTAAAACTGTACAATCAGTGTACATATAAATACTTACACATGTTAGAGAAACTGAAACTAGGTGGTGCAACACTGTTTCAGATTCAGACTCTGTTTCCAAACAAAGAAGAAAAAATACAGAGTCAGATAAAACGGTTTAGCTTTTTTCATTTACAAATATTTTTAAATGTAAGTAGACAATAAAGAAGGCACTAGGAAGATTACTAGTGATAGATGCGATGTGAAAAAGACCCCCAACATTACTCAAAATTTAACTGGAAGTTTGTTCATTTTTTCACTGAAAAACATTTTGGGATGTGTCCCTTGTCATCAATTATGGAGCAATATGTTGGCAAGCAATGCTGGATTATTCTTAATAAGAAGGCAGACAACACTCTTGCCTGTTATTTGTATACTGTGGATTTTTCATGGAGGGTATTATCCCTTCCCATCTTTTCAAATCCTTTTCCACAAGGAAGATAACAAATAATACTAATACAATGCAAGGACGGCTGTTGCATGAGATTCAGTACTAAAGATATAGAATATGGAGTGTAAAATTATATATGTAGGTAAATAAATTAATTTCATGATTTTAATTCACAATTTTTCTTTACGGGGTTAGAATTAATAGCATCTTAAATTATATCTCATAGATAATCATATAATAACCAAAGCCAGACATTAAGTAAATATGACATTTGAATATATCAATTTCAAGACTGACTAATTAAATGACTTTATTTCTCTGAAGAATTTCTCTCTTGACACAAACTGTGTGTTTAATCCTGTTGCAGTTACATAAGATTTAACACACAGTTATGGAGCATTTTCCCTCTCATGCACAGTGCTGCTCTTTTGTTCAAGGAGTCTGCTTCTCTCGGCCAGCAGTCACTTCTAATCTTGGGCTGTTTAAGTGAAATGTCAGAGAGGGAATCCTTTGGTGTAACTTTGACCAGATCTCTGACCTGAGAGTCAGACAGAGGCCAGCTCTCCCAGCAACTGTCACATCTTATTACCTACAGCGCACCAGGCCATCCAAACAGTGTGGAGACCCCCTTGTATTTGTATACCAATAAATGTGTGTAGTAGATAGACCGGGGAATGGCATGGACTTTCACAACAGGGCTGCAGCAGTACAAACATGAGCATTGCCAAAGTATCAAACTCCATTTTTTAATCTCCTTTTTTTAATTACAGTATATTAACTATTGTGTTGACCTTCAACATGGGGGGGGGGCATCATGCAATCATCACAGGCAAAGTGTCACTTCACAATATGTGTGTTTTCTGTGGAATTCTTTAAAAAATTAGTAATTGCAACCAGAGACTGATCTAACATTTATATTTACCTACATGTTAATGTATCAAATGTATACTGCTCAAAAAACAAAAAAAATAGTGTCAGGTCAGTTAAATTTCACGGCTATTGATCCGGTCAGTTAAGTATCAGAGGGGGTTGTTAATCAGTTTTAGCTGCTTTGAAATTAACAACAGGTGCACTAGAGGGGAAACAATGAGACAACCACCAAAACAGGAATGTTTTTACAGGTGGAGGCCCCTCATATTTTTTCCCTCCTCATCTTTTTTTCAGTATTTTGCCTTTGGCTAAGGTTAGTGTCACCACTGATAGCATGAGGTGATACTTGGACCCTACAGAGGTTGAACAGGTAGTCCGACTCCTCCAGGATGGCACATCAATACGTGCCATTGCCAGAAGGCTTGCTGCGTCTCCCAGCACAGTCTCAAGAGCATGGAGGAGAATCCAGAAGAGCTGCACAGGTCCTTAACCCATAATAAGGACCAGTACCTGCTTCTTTGTGCATGGAGGAACAGGATGAACACTTTTCCCCCCTTTGAGATCTGATGTGTTTTCTGAGTGTTCCTTTAATTTTTTGAGCAGTGTTTAATGAAATGATTTGTAGGCCTCAAACATATTTTTCTTGACTTTTTTGATCAAAGTCACTTTATCCTGCAAAAGTTCACACTTTTGTTAATATCCTTTCTGTACAAGCTCATATGTACATATGTCACCTGAAAATGACCTGAAGCAACCTGCTACAACAACTTGTCACTGTCTCTGGGTTGAAGTTCATATATGAACAACTAATTGCACTGACATTTTTGCTCTTATATGGAGCAAAAAATGTTTGCACTTTAAAGCGTGTCATTAAGGAGAGGCTGAGAGGGACAAAACCCAGCAAAGTTTGGAAAATTATGAATTTCATCTTAACTCACACCAACAAATGGTTGTGGCTGGGTTGTGGGGGATCAGTTACTTATATCAGTCAATGACATGCAAATCAATTTACAACTTTAATGTAATCTGTTTTTGGTTTGCCATTGTAAATGGACTAGTTCTTGTATAGCGCTTTTCTACCTTGTCTGAGCACTCAAAGCGCTTATACAACCTGCTTACTGTACATTTTACCCCATTCATACCCATTCATACAAGCACTTCAGTGAGTAACTAAGCTATGTGCTTTAATTATCTAACATTCACACACATTCACACAATGAAACTGCCATATAAATTAGAGACTGTTCATTTCTTTGCATGTGAGCAAATGTATTCAGCAGGGGTTAAAAAAAATATTTCCCCCACTGTATAGGCAGTGGCTAAGGTACTAGAGTGGTAGTTTGGTCCCTTTCTCCCCCTCATGCAGGGCCTCCAGTTCAGTTCTAAAGACATACTATACTGGAAAAAGGTTTCACTCGCCCATCAAGTCATTGAATTCAGGTGTTCCAGTCACTTCCATGGCCAAAGGTGTATAAACCAAGCACCGAGGCGTGCAGACTGCTTCTGTAAACATTTGTGAAAGAATGGGTCGCTCTCAGGAGCTCAGTGAATGCCAGCGTGGTGCCATGATAGGATGCCATCTGTGCAACAAGTCCAGTCCTGAAATTTCCTCAGTCAACTGTTTGTAGTATTACAACAAATTGGAAGCGACTGGGGATGACAGTAACTCACCCACGATGTGGTAGGCCATGTAAAGTCAGGTCAGTGGATGCTGAGGTCACCAACTTTCTGCAGAGTCAATCACTAGAGACCTCCAAACATTTTGGCCTTGAGCTCAAGAACAGTGCACAGAGAACATCATGGAATTAGTTTCCATGGCCAAGCAGCTGAATCCAAGCCTTACATCACAAGCGCAGTGCAATGGATGCAGTGATATAAAGAACACTACAACTGGACTCTAGAGCAGTGTTCTAGAGTGATAAATCACGCTTCTCCATCTGGCTCTTTGATGGACCACTCTGGGTTGTCAGGAGAACAGTACTTGTCTGACTGCATTGTGCCAAGTGTAAAGTTTGGTGGAGGGAGGATTATGGTGTGAGGTTGTTTTTCAGGATTTGGGCTCGGCCCCTTAGTTCCAGTGAAAGGAACTCTTAATGCTTCAGCATACCAAGACATTTTGGACAATTTCATGCTCCCAACTTTGTGGGAACAGTTTGGGGATGGCTCCTTCCTTTTCCAACATGACTGCACACCAGTGGACAGAGCAGGTCCATAAAGACATGGATGAGTGAGTTTGGAAGAACTTAACTGGCCTGCACAGAGTCCTCAACGAGATAGAACACCTTTGGGATGAATTAGAGTGGAGACTGTGAGCCAGGCCTTCTCATCTAGCATCAGTGTCTGACCTCACAAATGTGCTTCTGGATGAATCTTTATGGGAATTTTTGACCACTTTCCTAAACCTTGTGGAAAGCTTTTCCAGAAGAGTTGAAGCTGTTATAGCTGCAAAGGGTGGAACAACATCATATTAAATCCTATGGATTAAGAATGTGTGCGAAGGCAGATGAGCAAATACTTTTAGTGTATATTACTGCTGGACTTGGGAAGATATTTAGATTGTTAATTTTTGCAGTGCGGTGCTCACACCATACATAATGGATCAGAGAGATATACTCTCCCAGGAAGGTGCAAAGACCTAACACCTCTGGGCTAAGCCTGTGTATGCATGCTGCACACCAGAGACAAAGTGTGAATGAGCAAGGAGAAGATATAAAAAAAAAAGTGCACAACTGAAAGCAACTCTGCAGCCAAATGTTGTGATTTCTAAGTGACTTTGATCCCCGCTGTGGGAGACAGGCTGCAGATATGTTGGCTGTCTAATGTGGGCATCCGCTGACCCAGCTCTGCTGTTGCGGCAGCGGTTTTGTTCTGATTGGATGAACCGCTGCTGTTGCACAGCACAGATCAAAGAACAGGCAGAGCATCAAATGACAGAAATGAGCTGAAGTTTCAGGTTGGTGTTTGTTGCCAAGAAAATATTTTGACTGACAGCGATGTTACTGTGTGCGTTTGTGTCCTCAGATATTGACGAATGTGCAGAGGGCCTGATTGAGTGCCACAACCACTCCCGCTGTGTCAACCTGCCTGGCTGGTACCACTGTGAATGCAGAAGTGGTTTCCATGACAATGGCTCCTACCTACTCGACGGGAGCTCCTGCATTGGTGAGCATACATTCAATTGAAACTTATCACTGCTGGAAATACCACCTCCTCAGCTTCTGTGTCCCGACCACCTAGTAGTTATAGACTCGTCTCCCTCGCTTTCTTTTTCTATGTCCAATTATTCAGGGACTCAGCATACTGTTAGTGCCTGTCTTCCGTCTCTAAATCTAAGCACAGACTGCGAAGTTATGAATGGGTACGGTACGGGTGTGTTTGCTTCAGCATCCCCTCTAACAGACAATAGGACTAATTAAAGGTCTTCTCACCTTTAAAGCTCAGGATCCAGCCACGCATATATGTGGCTCTGAGATATTTATGGGAACACATGTCAGCCTTGTGCCACCATTAGATATTTGCATCTTGTGCTGTCTGCCATGTGTTAGCCCACAAACACAGAGAGAGAGGCTGACTTGCAGGTATATGGAGAAACACCAGGCTCGCTAGGTGTAAATTGAATACAGTAACACAGTGCTAGTAAGAGATTGCATTTTTACAGTCTCATGCAGCAAGATATAAAACCCTCCGTGTACAATATCTGCAACTGTTTTTCCTTCTGTATCATGCTATGGTTTTGATGATTTAGCATCAAGGAGCTCCCATGGAAGCACACATTTATTTTACAGCGACCTGATGCTTTCACTCCTACACATTCTGCTGTTTACATCGAACTCATGTTCTTTTCATATGCGGCAAATTTTGTTTTCTATCCTTTTTAAAGTGCTAAAATTGTAGAAAACAAGAGGAATGGTCTTTGGGGAAGGTGATCTGGGGGTCAAACATCTATTTGTCACGCTGAGCGTGAGCAGTTTTGAAGCAGAAAGCCTACCTGCTGATACATCCCACCAGTAAGTCATATTAGGTATCCAGTGTAGCGTTAGCATTGGCTGAATTTACACCCAGCAGGATCTGTACCTTCTGTAGTGAAAATTTGCACCTCAGTTGGCCAAGCTGAGAGCAAAGCATGAAATTAGACAGTGCAGCACAAAAATGCTATTGGTTTTTGTTAGCAGAAAAGAGGGCGACATTAGGTTATCTGCATAATTTATTAGTTATTCTGATTTCTTTTGGGTAAAACCTTTGGCCACACATACAGGGAGTCAGAGTAGGTAGACATATATATACAAATTTCATGTAACTAGTTTCTATAAAAATCTAGAGGGCAGGGGACGAATGTGAGCTGTAAGGAAACCTAAAAATCTTTGGTGTCACAAATATGATGAAAGTAGGTCCATTATTTATCATAAAATTTCACTGTCACACAGACGGTCTTGTTGATAGTTATGCTCATGGTATGAAGACCTGATCTTCTGTCCCAGAAGTTTAACCGACTCGATGCTATACTCTGATTAACAAGTGTTCATTTAAATTTTCGGCAGTGTATTTACTGGATCTTGATGGGCTGTTTCTATATTACTCTGCACAGCCTTTCTCATAGTTAAGGTAAAGTTCTTTTGATTTCACCTTTGGTTGAGGACAGTTTTTTTTAACTGGACCTCCTTAAATTTTAATTGAATACCTCTGGCCTAAGTCATATCAAAGAAATGCCTTAAAACACGAGAATAAAAACACTATGGCCGATCAGTTAGAGCAGGTCCATGTGTGTGTGTGCATTACCTATTGCCTTGCCCTGATTTCACAGATGATCTCTGCACACTCCAAGAGACAAGGAAGTCTGCTTACCACCTGTGTGTTTGTACCACTCATCATGTAAGCTGGTCAGTGCTGTGCCGTTGGCTAATTTGACCAGCCAATAACAAGTTAAAAGCAGTACTGGTGATTTTTTTTCTTTCATGGCTGAACAAAATCAAAAGTTTCTGTTTTGATCGGGCTGCCAGCGGCCTAGATCAGGACACAGACCAACAATAGTGTATGCCCACACCAGCAGGCAGAAAACACTATATAACAAAAAATGTTAGTTGACCAGCATTTAAATGGCTGTGCTTGGAAGTGTAACATGCTTCACAGTAAAATGGAATCATTTAATTTAGATGTAACCAAGGTATAGGTCACATAATACATGGCTAAGTCTGTAGCTTTCTTAGAGTCTCTGTGAGGCTGTATTTATGTAAAGTGGGGCTTTGAGCTAGTGTTTTGCAGATATAGCTGATATGACCATGATCACATTTGCTAATAGCAACAAAACTTTGGCATACAGTAGCTGCTCACTGATTCCTGATTCCCTGACAGAATCTGAAAATCAGTGCCGGCATTTATTTCAAAGATTCTTCCTGTGCAAGAACAGAAGCTCAGATAAATACTGCTCAAAAGAATTCAAGGTACTGCCTTCATTTTTGCCTATGCGCCATTACAGAGTTTAATAGATGTGGCGAACAGGATCTCTTGACTGAGTGAAACGCTTTTGCCTTGACTTAACCTTTAAATCATACTGCAGCATCAGCAGTCTGGTTTGATTTATTTGCTTGGAGAAGAGAGGCACGATTTCAGAAGATTCCCCCAGAGAGTGGTTTCACTTAAACTCAATTCTGAAGGAAAGCGATAAGACAGATGTACCAGAAATGTCAGACTTCAACCGACAAGCAGCCTCGCATCGCGTTACCACACAGATTGAACACCACCTCACGTTGTCACAGCACAAATGTTTTGCCGTTGTGATTTACTATTCGCTCTCAAACTGAGACGAGCTTTTCCAATTAGCGATTTAAATCTTTTCATTCAGACTGACCTCTACTTGCAAATGTAATTTATGTTTTTATGAACAAACTGCTTAGTTGAGGTGAACCGATCTGGGTTCAGAGTCAAATCTTTTAAACTAACGTATCTGACAGGAGGTGTCATTTGGTAACTCTACTACCTGCTACCTTAGAGTGTATCTAAGTCACATTGCTGCCAACAAAAACTACAAATGTTTCTTCAAGATTTTAGAGTTATATTTGTCTTTGCCAGATATTTAGAAGATAGAGGGGAAGTGTTATTTCCCTCAGTGGTAATATTAAAGAAAAACTTTTGCTGCAGCTATGTGCTTGGTATCAAAAATGCAGCGCATATAATCTTGCAAATGCATCCCTGACTTGATTGTGGCTTCCTCCTGCATGATGATAGCAGCTGTAGAATGCTTGGATTCTCATCAGCTCCTACAGTATAGATTCCAGTGGTTTCAGAGTTCTGGTGAATAAAGCATCAGAACTTCTGTGGAAAATCCCTCTTGCGGTATAATCCACTTCTCTGCGGTGGTCCTTATTTTCAACACATTCCACAAAGCTCCTTCTCTAATTACACCACTTTTTTTTTTCCTGCATTATTTTCTCCCACGCCCTCAGCAGACGCAGGAGTAGTCGTACTTATTTGCGGAAGTGTCTGGTGGTTCAACCAGAAAACACCATGTACTGTAAGAAGATGCTCAAAAGTCGACCTCGAACAAGTGAGAGCATGATATATAAATATATATTTCATTAGCTTAATTTAATGGTCTGTTCCCTCTGGTTACCACTTTAGCCAAATTTCAACTAATTCCCCCCATACCCTGTGCAAAATAAAATTCTCTGTAACACAGTGACAGAAAAAATTGACTGACTGTCTGAATTTAAACGGTAGTGCAGTCTTACAAACAGCAGTGTCCACAGCAAGTGAGTCTGACGTGTACATTCAGCCATGAGTCTTCAAGCGAGTCTAATTGGACATTAACTCGCTTGTGTTCTGCGATCAGAGGGTTTACGACTTGAAATATGGCTTATGCAGCGTGATTAGTGAAAGCGCTTGCGCTGCTTTCTAGACTTCACAAATGTGGATGGTATGTGTGCATGCTGGTGAGACAGTATATCCGCCACCTTTTCTCCACCCACTTTACAGTATTAGGCTGGAAGCCAGCAGGGGAAATAAGTACAAATGACATTTTAACAGGATTTTCCCCCTCCACAATATCCTTCCAACAGCCCTTCATGAGTCAACCAAACATAAAGTAGCATTTTGTAATAAGAAAGCCAGCTCAAAGCAGGGAGCAGCAGCACTAGTCAGTTAACCGCACCGTCGGCTGCGTGTTTGCCAAGAGCGTGTCACCACCGTGCAGGGGGAAGCTTCAGTCAGCCGCTGTGTGGGGGTGCACCTGGCTATTCATCGTCCTCTTTTTTTTTTTTTGAGAGAGAGAGAGAATCCAACAGACTAACAATTAAGGTTTTTGGGAGCAACGATGTTGAGATGGAAGCAATACCATGATGAAGCAAGATGCTTCTTGGCCACAATAAATACAGTTAACACCTTCTAACTGGTGAGATTGAGCTAGATGGGTTGGAGCAGAAGGAGTAAGCAGATGAACCAGCACCATCCCTACATGAATAAATATGAGACATGATTTGTCTTTTAGTGATTTGGGGTTGGGAAGTGGGAGTTGAGATCGATATACAAAATTGTTAAATGATTGAGAAGACAGATCGGGGTTAGCACCCTTGCAGCCATGCAGGAGACGGAAGGACAAGACTTAGTGGGACAGAAGTGTTTAAAGCAGAGTCTCTTTGTGCTTGTGTAGCAGTAATTCTGACATGATTGCATCTCGCAGAGAGTTTAGGACACACAAATCTAAAAGTCAAATAGCTTCACTCTGACATATTATTTCAGAAAAAGCAACTTGATTTAAATCAGGGTCTGCTTATGCACTGAAAAAATAATGTAGCTTAGAAAAAAAATCCAGTGGTAAACAATTGGTAATAGTCTGTGTTTTGGCACAATGGGAAATTGGGGAATTATACAGCGGTGGTGGTTGCGTGGTGTGAAAAGCGCTTGTATGAAAAGGATGTGTTGCTTTTTCAAATGAACAAATGAGTGTTTTGTTGTAAAGCTGGCGCACATTTGTGTTTGGCACATGGAGCGAATGGCTGAGCGGCTCTAAGGGCATCCTGCTGTGTGACACATGGATCTATAAGAGTGTTTTATCTGTGAAGATAGATGCAGTCTCCCAGTTTGGGCATGAGAGAACTACTGTATTCAGCAGTTGTCACTCAGACACTTCACACCGGTCCGCATAGTCCGCTCCACTCTGTGTTGCAATTTTCCCGTGATGGATTTCAGTGTATTCTCAGTCCTGTGTGTTGGGTTGGCTACACTGTGGTGTGATACTCCATGTAAAACGCTATGTTGTGTTGCATTGAGCCACACTGCATATCGTTGTGGTGAGGAGTAGAGCATCTGCAAACAGAGGCCCTTTTTTATGGCTGTGACTGAAAGCTGCACGGGCTGCGTCTCAACAGCCGTTTATTATGCCAAATGCTTTAGGGGCGAGACAGGTGGCTTTAATAAACAGATTGTGAATAAAGATGAGGATAATACAGCAAAAACGCACACTGTCTCCCTACAAGACAGGGTTTCTGCATCATTTTCTCTCTCTCTATGGCGTGCATGACCTTTCCATATGGGCTGCCTGGAGACATACCAAAGAAAAATAGTGTAAATACTCAAATACCAAGCTTTCTGATGCTTTCTAATTACCAGCATCTGTCAGAGGGATTTAGTAATTTTGTGCGCCTGTGTAAATGTGTGTTATCATGTACATACACAGGATTAGCGCTTCCATGTGTAACAGCACATTTAAGTGTGAGTGCAAGTTCTGCATATGATTGGCTGTGCTCAGCTGGTTACTCCAAAGGGCTTTTTTGTATTTTGGTCGTAACACTCGTCTTTCGCGGGCCCACATGTAAGAGCGGGCTTCATCTGTGAGCAGCAGCTTGTGGCTGAATGTGGTGAATGTAGCATGAAGAGCATTAATCCTTCACCAGCAGAGGTACAGTGAGTCTGACTGGCTGATGGGGATTTCATTTAGCGTATGCAAATAGTCTGTTGCTGGTACAATAAATTCCCGACTGAGCTGCTTTCTGCTCTCTGCTCTCTCTGTACTGAGCAAACTTGATACTGCAACCAATTAGAGCACTATATATTAAGCAGTGTCACGGCATATTGTTGTGGACGATGTGGAGACAGCGTTGGCCAAGATTCAATTTTTCACACAAAGAAGGTCTGCCTGCTGGGTACCACTCATCCTTCTCCACTAGCAGAAACATAAATATATGTTGCATGGTGTTAACAGTCTGAGCAACTTGGGCCAGAGGTGCTAAAAATGTCAGTGTAACCCTCCAAAGGTACAAGTCATGTGTTTTTGTTGCCTTAGTGTGTCCTTTGATAACATTACACTGTTATAGCAAGTTAATATTAGCTTGTAAGCACTGATTGAGGCAGCAATAAATCGCCTTGCTTTGGTTTGGCAGTGCTTTTCATTCACAAGTGACAAAACAGTATAAATGTTACCACTGCTGCTGAGCAGCTGTGTGATTTAAAATGCATCCTGGCACCCGCTACAAACACGTTTTAACCTTTAAACAAATATGTTTGTGAGCATGCACAAAGCTTTTGCTCTGTAGAGGGAATTTACTGCAGTCAACTTCCTAAAATTTTCTTCATTTCTAAAAACTTCAACATTCGGTCATCTTTGTCTTGTTATTAAAGACAAGTATAAAACTGTGCACACACCTTCTTGGTTGAGCCATGATGTTTAGCCCTTGTTGTACAGGGCTTTTGGAAAATGGGAATTGTTAAAGGGCTTTTTAAGGCATGCATAGTCAGACATGGGAAATTTTAAAAAAGGTGGTGTTTTTCATAAGTGGATAGATTATGCTTGTCCTTATGTACGAGCAATCCCTGTGGAGCAAATGCTTGGTTTCCCTATGCTTGCGATGTTGGTGAGAGCAAATATCCCTAATGTGGTCATCTCAGGCATACAGTACTAGCTATGGGACAGAGGCCCCTGTTATTCCAACCTTCTGTTGATCACATAGAAATAGTTGCAGCACAGTTGCAAAGATGCAACATTTTGGGGAATCCAATTTGCATATTTCCAAACTATTCTAAATGGACTGGTACTCATAAAAGCACTGTTCTTACTCTAGTTGAGCACTTAAAGTACTTTTTACTACAAGGCACATTTATGTCATGCATTCATGCAGGACTTTGTTCTGTGCCTTTAAGTGTTTTCTGATAATTTAATCACTTTAATAGATGCATTTGGCGCAATTTGGGGTTCAAAATATGACCCAAGGTCACATATTGACACTTGAGATCAAATTGCTAACCTTCTGATTGGTAGACAGCCTACTCTATCTCCTGAGCCACAGTGGCATGTGGGATGCTGTACATGTTAGTCCAAAGAAAATTTTTCAAAAAGTCTTGGGGATCATAAAAATGTTTCATGGCAATTTGTGTGGTTTTTGGTCAGCAGTGGTTTTCACCTTGGATCTCTCCCATGGATGCCGTTTTTTCCAGTCTCTTTCTTACTGCTGAATCATGAACTCTGACCTTAACTTAGACGAGTGAGGCCTGCAGTTCTGTAGATGTTGTTCTGGGTTCTTTTGTGAGCTCCTGGATGAGTCCTTGATGCTCTCTTGGAGTAATTTTGGTTGGCCGATTTTATTTCTCATCTGTTCTTGAGTTTTGTTAGCTCGTGGCATCATGTTTTGCTTTTTGAGGTCTTTTAGCCTGCTTCACTTTGTCAGACAGTTTCTATTTAAGTCTTGATTCAACAGGTCTGGCAGTAATCAGGCCTGAGTGTGGAAGTGAAATTGAACTTAGCTTTGTAAAAATGGTGGTTAATCACAGTTAATTCATGATTTAACAAGGGAGCAATTATTTTTTCACAAAGGTCCAGGTTTAGATAACTTCTTTTTCCCCTTAATAAATGAAATAATTAGTTAAAAACTGCATTTTGTATTTGTGTAATATTAAAATTTGTTTGATGATTTGAAATGTGTGGGGGGCATTGTATGTCAGCCCAGGACACACGTTGACTTCATTTTTATGGGCAAGTTTTTTTTAAACATTGAAGCAGTGTTGTCATGCGGATTTCAGTCTGACATGTCCAAAAACAAAGCAATGAAACTCTGAGATGTGGAAATCAGACTTCTTAAACAAGCTGACAATCATCAGTCACCACATGTGGAAAGTAAATGAACCTGTTGACTATTTTCCTCCCAGTGGGAGAACACTGTTCCAGTATGCAGTAACAAAAGCACAAATTTAGCTGTTTGTAATGTGGTTTCGGTTTTTCTACTTTGGCAGTTTGCTCATGCTACACTGCAGTCAGTGTCAAATGGGTGTGATGGCTTCAAGTAGGGGAGAGAGAAAAAATTTTCTCTGTACAGTTCACATTTAGTAGGGATAAAGGGAGTAGGGACACACATTTGGCACCAGGTTTCCTGTGCTATGTTGATAAAGAAAAGCAGACAAAAATGCCATTCACGCTCTCTGTTAACTTTAGTTTATTTGATCTCTGAGGGGCAAAAGTGAGCAAAAAGCTGACCGAGCAGATCCTTTGATAATTCCGTGGAATCTACCGAGAGAATATAAATAAGGTGGCTGAAGCTATAATTCCAGTATGTATGCAAAGTATCATCTGCCTGATGCCAGCGCTCTGGCTGCTCGTCCCTCAATGACCACAACAAACTGTGAATTCAGTTTCTGCTGCTCAAATAACTAAATGCTGTAATCTGAAGGAGTGATTGAATAACTGTGGTTATTTTCCAGGATCCACAGCAATGTGAGAAAAAAAAAAATCAAATGTGAATGCGCACTATATCCAACAGTGTTATTAAAGTGTAGATGCGCGAAGAAGTACATCTTGTGCTGTGAAACGTGTTCTTTATTTAGGATTATGGACTGAGAAAAGAACCTCACTGTTCTTGGGGAGAAAAAAAAGGGTAATACTGAGCATAATCCATTAATTGTAATCATAAATAGATTTGTATTTCTGATAAACATGCCTTTCATGCAATCATTCATACAACTGTACAGTACCAAATCACAACATGTCACCTCAAGACTCTTTATATTATAACGTTACAATAATAGAGAGAAAACCCCAACCGACAACCCCCTACGAGGAAGCACTTGGCAGCCGTGGGAAGGAAAAACTCACTTTTAACAGGAAAAGACCTCTGGCAGGATAGGCTCGGGGAGGGGCAGCCATCTGCTGCGACCGGATGGGGGTAAGGGGATGGAGATAGGAACAGAAGACAAGTATTTATTTACTTTGGCTTGCTCTTTGTTTTCCAGACATCGATGAGTGCAGTTTGCAGACACACACCTGCTGGAATGACAGCGTGTGTGTGAACCTCCCAGGAGGCTACGACTGTGTGTGCACATCTGGTCCAGGTTGCAGTGGTGACTGCCCACAGGAAGAAGGAATCAGGCGCAATGGAGAAGACTGGAAACCCAGCTTTGATCGCTGTGCTATTTGCTCCTGCAAGGTAGAGATGAAGTCCAAGATGATTGCATGCATACAAATTTACTGCAGTACTGCTGTTCAAGTCGGTTTTCTTTATATAGCACCAAATCAAAACAACAGTCACATCAAGGCACTTAATATTGTAAGGTAAAGACCCTGTAATAATTTCAGAGAAAACCCTAACAATCAGATGATCCCTATGACCAAGCACTTGGCGACAGTGGGAAGGAAAAAATTCCCTTTTAACAGGCCTGGCAGAACCCGGCTCAGGGAGGGGCCGTGACTGGTTGAGGGTGAGGGGAGGGAGAAAACATGTGCTGTGGAAGAAAGCCAGAAATGAATAATAACTAATTGTTAAATGCAGAGGGGTGTACTGTATAAACACACAGACACTGAAAAAAGGTGAGCAAATAAGAAACACTCAGAGCATCATGGGAGCCCCCCAGCAGCCTAGGCCAATCGCAGCATAATTAAAGAAGGGTTCAGGGTCACCTGATCCCACCCTAGCTACAGAAAAAACTTTTAACAACCAGTGGAGAAATGTAAAACTGGGCATATTTTGTTTGTTTATTTTTTTACTTTAAGATCTGAAAGTGATCCAGAATCTTGTCTGTGACTACCTGTACCTGCAAGTATGGCAGTAATAGCAAAAACTGAGCACAGGTTTCAGATGCTTCCATTTTCTGGGTGGGTCATTTTGGGCTCTTATTGGTTATTCAAGGAGAGGAAAAAAGGTAGCAAACCAATACACCAATCATTATGTAACATACTTCTCAAATCATTGACGGCCCATTCAGTTTTAATCAAATTGCTTCAATTTAATTAAGATTAACTCTATGGAATACATTTGCCATTCCATAAAATGCATGTCCACTGAAGATCCATCTGGCTTTATAGGATTGGTAACAAATTAACAGCACAACACATGCACTGGCATCAAAAGGGGAAAATGCCAGACAGACAGAGTAAACTGGAAATATAAACACTGAAGGAGGAGTCAGGCTGCTCGAAGACGTAGAGCACGCAAGAATTTTCTCTTTCTGACTTTAACCTCTTTCTTAATATCGGCAACTTTGCTTTGCAGTTTTTGCTGCCTCTATTCCATCATACAGTTGCCTCTGCTTCCATTGTTTTCACGCTGAACACTCCCACCACAACTGTGCCCCTCAGGTCAAAGTTAGCGAGGAGACGAGGAGGAGGGCAGAAGCCAGTCTCATTAATGCATGCTGGCTTTGTCTCTGCTTTCAGAGTTCATGACAGCTCACCTTTTTCAGCTTCTCTGTCGCTCTCTACAGCGAGGCAGCTGACTGGAGAAATTTTACTGTATCTGAGGTTCATTGAATAATAAACCTCTTCACCGGCAG
>VUQK01005093.1:3623-24133 GCA_015106715.1 Bujurquina vittata | reverse complement strand
TCTTCACCGGCAGAGACTACACAGATCAATAAACAGAGGCTTAAAACATCAGCATCAATCTGTTACTCTAACCCATCAGGATCTATAATAAGCAAGGTACATATTAATTATATCTCTGTGCTCAGTTCCTCTATTCAAAGCTATAACCTGCTCTATAGCATTAACAGCATGAAGAGGAGGTGTTTGACAGCAGAAGTCTGTGTGTTATAGGCCGGTAGAACAGGAAGTATCCAGGAGTTCCCGTGCCAGAGCTGCATCCTGCTGATTCCAACAGTAATTGCTCACTGTCTGAAAGAACCTTTATTTGAAACAAAACTCTGTACTTAAAGTAAAAGCTGAGATTGGGGATCAAAGCTACATTGTTACCAGCTGTTTATCGACATCCTCTAAACAGCTCTATTTGGAATGGAAACCAAAGATGAGCAAAGCCGTAAAAGCGAGATTATAGCTATAAACTTAGTGGCTACAATGTTATAACAACTGATAATTGGGATGGACAAAATTATGAAAATAAGATTTAAAAAGTGTGCCTTCTACACACCTCATATACAGCTTTGACGACCCTTAGTTAAATGCTTTGCACACAAAGTAATTAGGGGTGTAGCATTCATGGGAAGTTATGAAAAGCACGCAGAAGTACATTTCTGACCATTCGGGGGAAAAACTAACCCTGTCCACTCCCATCTGTGATTAGCGTGCATTACACTGTGGCACATATTTTTGGCATCTTAATGACTCTTTTCTGTGCTCAGAAGCCAGAGTGAGATGGTGCACCGTTGCAGCAAGGAAGTGGGATGTTGATCAGAGTTGTCTTTTTGAAGAAAAGGCTCAGATTGTGGGATTACTATAAAGCATCAGACTTGAGTATGGTGGGTTGCGCCCGTGAAAAACTTGCCAACTCTTCTCTACCAATGCCAAACAGCTTATTCTGCTATTGGCTCTTGTTTTGAGCTTCTGATAACCCAGGTGCTGATAATCAGGCTTGTCATCATTGGTGCAATCTCAATGCAGAGAGATATCAGGATGAGATCCTGCAACCAGTGGCAATCTCCACAGTCTGGGCCTGAACTCTATCCTCCAAGATGACAATGCTCACCCCCACAGAGCTGGGTTTAATCACAGAGGACAGGCACCCACTTGCAGTCTTTTACCCTCTTCAAAGCCACTTTGATGCATTAAGGCAGCGATGAAACATCACTAAGACAGATTTGGTCGGCTATCAGTTTGTGATTGAATGAGGTCAAGTTGGTAATTACATGCAATCTGTGATAATCCAGAGTACCTTTGATAAATTGGAGAAATTTGAAAATATTTTATTATTTGGAAACAGGTTGCCTCCCACCAGACACCTGTGCAAATACCTTACAAATGAAAGAAGTCACTCAGAGGTTGAAGCTTGCTGAGCCTCTGGGTGATCGGATGGTTACTGCAGCTACCCGCAATCAGTCGCCAAATGTGAAAAAAATTCAGTGCGGCCATTGGACAATCCTGATTTTTCCAAGCTGTACTGAGGTCGGTGTCCTACTTTTACTCCAGTGACTGAGCCATAGCTGACACAAACAAACAAACAAAAAAATTGCTTTACTACAAGCTTCAAACATAGAGAATGAATATTCATTTTTAGAGTCACAAAGAGACCTGACACTAAAGAGACTTCAGATTATTTATGGATCCACAGGCCTGCTGGTTTGTGTTCCAACTGTTGAAAGGGAAGTCAAGTCAGACAGACAGTGATCTGGTGTTTGGGGGCCAGCAATGAAAATCACTTGTGATGGTGCGGGGGCCACAAAGTTACTGTCGTTTGTAAAAAGAGAGGAAATTAGAGGCGAACACATCAGAAATGACAGACTGAAAAAGACAGATGTAAGGAAGGCGGCAGTGAGCAGAGAAGGAATATATTTGTTCAAACACATTACCACGTGAAATAAAAGCGAGAAAAGAGCTTCCTCGTACAGTGTTATCCAAAGTGAAAAAAAAAAGAAAATCAAGTTAAGTAGAAAACCAGATTATCGAGTTCTACAAAAGTTTCCCCACAAACAACAAAAGGCTCCTTAAGTAAATGACCTTGAGAAAATTCAAATAAATTCCTCTACGGCTTCACTGAAATCAAATCAGACCTGCTTAAAGGAAATGTTGTGTGCAGTCATCAAATTCATCATAACAGCATTGTCAACGGAGTTGTTATAGAAATGTTTTCGTTGGCACGAATGCATATCATTGACATGCAGACCTGGTCTTATTCCTTGCACTAAAAAAGAACAGCCTGCCTTCGTATATCCTGCCAGCGCAATACAATTGGCAGTTATTTCCACAGCAAGTCCAGGGTTGTAACTGTAAAGACCAAGGCCATCAGTGCCGGCACCCCGGGACTCACAAGTTACTGTAGCAGGACAATATGCATCGATAAAACATTGGCTCTGTATTGCCCTTTTAATGGTATGCAGAATGATTTTATGGCCCTCATACATTTTCTAACAGCCTTTTTATGTAACATTTTTACATCTCCATTACACTGTCGTCCTGGGGCCAGACAGTGCTGGCTGTGCCGAGTAAAATGGACCATAAAGTTTTCTCCAGGTACAGACAGGGAGCCAATGACACAGCGGCTGCAAAGGCAGATCAGCCGGATTCTTCCCTGTTTCACTTTCCCACCCAACACATTTTATCTCATTTACAGCACTATTAAATTGCTTCTTCAAAATGGAAATGTTTAAATTTGTTACAAGTTAACGAAATCACCCTTAGCTGTGCACTTTTTTTTAACATCTTTAGTGTCTTTTAGGCATTTCGAATTCTTTTGATGCTTGTGTTGCATTAAAAAAAACTTAGCTTAAGCAAAAAACAGAGAGAGCAGGAAAGAGACTAACGTTACCAGAGCATTTTATATACATGTTTTCAATTATTAATCAGAGTGTTAAAAGCCCCTTTGTTGTGCTTTTTGTTCTTCAGCCTCTTTGTTATGACACACACTATTGAGCTCTGATGCAACCCACTTCTATCAGTGGGACTTGAGATGCTTTTACAGCTTGACTGGAATCCATCTGTGTCTAAATGCAATAACTGGATATAATTAGGAAAGCTGCACCCCTGTCTATAATTACACAGTTTGTAGTGCATGCCAGCATGAACCCCAAGCTATGATGTCCAGTGAATTATCGGTGGAGATGGAAAGACAGTTTTGTGTGAAGGCAAAGATCTGGGGAAGGATTGAAAACATTTAATAATGGTACCCAAGATCACATTAGCATCTACCTTTCTGAAATTAGTCCAGGCACTGATCAGCACCTCATCAATAGCATCCCTGCAGACAAACACGATGGTGGGGGCATCATGCTGTGGGGAGGTTTTGCTGAGATAAGTCAAACAGATGCAGATAAAGACCGTACACAGTAAAAAAGGTGAACTTAGCTACAGTGACAGCGCCCACTGAAGGGGCAGTTAAGTCAGATGTGGCATGCACACTGACTGTAAACAGGCCAGCAAGGAAAATCTCTTGTAACCAAAGTTACTGTAGTTTGTGAAAAGCTGTTTTGCCATACACTTCTGTATAGGATCGAAAGTCTTTTTGCAACCGCAGCTAAAGCCGTGTGGTGGCTTTCAGATAGAATGCAGGTTTCCACACTAGCTTTGCTTTTCAGACCCGTTTGGTACCCTCTATGGCTCTGACCCGGTCTCATTAGAGAACAATCCTGCTTGGTGAGCCATTTTCAAGAACACTTTAAGTTGTCACAGATGTCAAAAGTGCTCAACAAGTAACTAAGTGTAGACCAGGAATATTGGGAAATTAAAGTCTAATGTAAAATAATAAAAAAAAATGAACAAAGCCCTTTAAAAACCCGTTCTGTTATCATGTTATTGTTTTGTAAATTGATGTTAAAATAATGACGTGTGCTTTGGTGCTGCCACCTGGATTTGTTCCTACTTGTCAAAGACAATGATGGATAATTTACACAAAAGTAAAAATTTGCCTCAGGAAAGTGCTCAAGCTATTTTTTTTTCATAGCAATATTTCATGCTTATAGGTGCACTATTTCATTTTTTTATAAATCAAAGTGAGTTGGAAGCCCTTTGTTTTACTGAGGGACCCCCTTTGGATACTGGGATGTATTTTATAGCCCAGAAAATACTGCGGCGACAGGCTGTGTACATTGTTTAAGCCAGTTTGCACTCTGATATGTGTGACCTTTGTTGTGCAGGATGGGCAGACGTATTGCAGGAGGAGACCTTGCGACTGCGGAGACCCAGATGAAGATCTGTTCTGCTGTCCTGGCTGTGACAACAGGCCCAGCAGCCAGTGTCTGGACCAGAGCGGACGCACACTTTACCGCAGCGGAGCATCTTGGCTGTATGGCTGCCAGCAGTGCCGCTGCATGGTGTGTGCATACAGAGACGCACACATTCACACAGCAACTATTGTACATTTTTAATGAAAGCAGGCTTTCATGCTGAGTGTGGTAAAAGAGTATTGTTGAAAGAGGAAGATAACTTCAAAAAGACAGAATCTCCCCTTCAACACGAATCTCAAAGCACAGCTTTATTTAACACCACTTTCTGATCTGATGGTTAGGTGTGTGTGTGCGTGTGTGTGTGTGTGTGAGGGCTGACAAAAGTACCACCACTCCAATTTTAAATGTGGTAACAGATCAGCATGAGAGTTGTAACTGCATTCACACACACCACACACACACACACACACACACACACACACACACACATTAAATAAAATGCACACAGTAGCAATTCTGGTTCCTTTTTTCCATCTTCGTGTCTCTGCAGGAGGGGGAGGTAGACTGCTGGCCTCTAGTTTGCCCCACGTTGATGTGCGAGTACACGGCAGTGGCGGAGGGCGAATGTTGCCCGCGCTGCGTCACAGACCCCTGCCTGGCTGACAACCTGTCGTATGACATTCGGCAGACATGCAAGGACCCCGCAGGCATCGCCCGCCTCAGCGGAGACACATGGCATATGCCCAAATCACCCTGTACCACCTGCAAGTGTAAGGTAGGTCAATGAAACAGCAATGTCCTTTTTCTTTATAAATAAATTGTGGAATTGAGTATTTGACTATTTCAATTTATTTCAACCTGCCATCTTTTCCATTATCAAGGGTATTGAGGGGTATTACTAACTTTGTTAAGGACCATCTCTGTTGTAGAGATATGGGACAAAGGGAGAAGTTATGCAAACAGCTTATGTCAGGGCAAGTAGACCCTGTTGCTTTTCAGAAAAAAAGATTTTACATAAATCATTGTTTTGACGTCTGATTAAGAGGTTACCCAGAAGTTAGCCAAATCCTTAAATGACCTAGAAGAAAACGGTCGGCTGTCGATATTGCAATAAGACGCTATTACAACATGTACAAAGTAATTTTATGTACTGCATATGCTGTTTGCAACACATGCCTGCTGGATGCAACATAAACCAGCACGATCATAGCAGGCAATAGCCGCCATGATGGGAAATGTGCTGGGCTGAAGTATACCAGAGACAGTTAACTTAAATACACTTTCCCTAAACCTTTGTTTGATATTCCTCTGAAATCTGCAAATGGAATAAGTCTTGTGGGTTTTGGATGTAAAAATGTCAGACAGTTCCAAAAGATCACAATTTTACCAGTAATGACAGCCATTACAGGCTGTTAGCCGAAAAATTTTCAGACTGCAAATGTGGTAAAATCAATTTAGCTAATGTGTGCTTGAGGGCATGCAGTGTCTATTTATATGTGTTCTAAGATGAATATATAAAAGAAATATGAGTGTTACAGATGATGTAAGGAACATTTTACCTTAAAGAAGTAAATATGCAGATCTCTGTGTCAGGAACATGTCACACGTTTAGTGAAAATAAGCTGCTGCCCCCTCAGTTCTGCTTCTTCTCTTTTTTCCCCGCAGTCATGATACATAAAAGAACAAAATGAGCACATCAAATATATGGACCTAAAACATAATCTACATTGTATTTGATCTTTCTGCTCAACAGAAAGACGCGAGCTGCGACCAGCTGACAGCAGCTGATGGCCTCCTTTGTGGCTTCTTGAAGCACTAACCTAGTTTCGCTTTGCAGCTCTGTGACACAATTTGGCACATGAATGTGCCATTGTTGTAGACATACTTTACCTCTGACCAGTTGGGACCGTGCTTTCTTCATGGTCATAAAAACACAGGGTCTGTTACCCTCGGCGATCATACACAACATCTTTTTGAGACATTAGCCTCAGGAAACCTCTTCATAGGGACTGTTCACTCCAAAGCAGTCCGTATGACAGCGAGAGCTGTTGACTATCGAGCGTAACTTGAAAATTTTGCCAGGAAAGATGTATCGCTCTTCAGTTTCTCAGACGTGCCATTGCTTGCCACCACAAATTCAGAATTCATTGCAGCTCCTGTGTGACAGCATAAATCTCATGCTATCAGCCAGAGATCTAAAGGTATAGCAGATAATGCTGAAACTGAAATACTGGATACCACTTTTATGACACTAAAGACATCAGGTTAACATCCCCAGATCCCACTGTAAGTCACACAGATAAAAGTGATTTTGCCTGTGAACTGAGTTATTAAATTCACCGTGCGCAGTATAGAGCTGTATATTACATTTCGCTTTATTTAATGCTGTCTCTCCTTCCCTGTCTTGTCACGCTTCTTTCTTCAGAATGGAAATGTTTGCTGCTCGGTGGATCTCGACTGCCTTCAGAACAACTAAAGCCCTCCTCCCCTCTGCCTCCTCCTCCTCCTCCTCCCGCCTTCTCCCTCTCCTTTCACCATAAGACTGCCACATCCCCTCCAACCACCTGACGACTCTCCCCTCAGATTCACAAGACAGATTCTCGCATGAACGCGTGCATGCCAGTGTGTGCACAAAAAATTGCAAACACACACTGGACAGACTGGGGCGTCGAGGCTGTGCTTTCACTGCTGTACCTCTGTCGGCAAACAGTGACTGAGCGTGCGTGTGTGGCTCAGGAGGAGACAGAGGCCATAGTTGCTCTCACCACGGTCGCTGTGTTGTGTACGTGTCTTTGTGTTCGATTCTATTTCACTAAACGTCTTGAAACCTTTTTAATGTCTCAAACCTTAAAGCGGAGACAAACAGCTGGACGGGTGCAGAGCTGAGGCTCTTTATTGCTCCGTCACAACAATAAACCATCACTAAACACGCAAAAGGAATGCATTCACCTGCAGTGTTTTGTGTTTCTGAATCAGGAGGTAGTTTAATGTCATGTTATGATGTTATGATGAAGTGGGGTCAGTTTTCAGTTCAGTACCAAGTTTTTTGTGGGTAGCTTTTTTCTTTTTCTATCACCAATATTGTTCATATTGTACTATAAAAAAAAACCTTCCAGTAGCTTTGAGATGTCCTGATTTGTCCTAAATCCAAATGAATTTATAATATGTTGACCTTGCGTCCTGGTGTCGGCATGATTTCCATCACGGATATTTTTCAAATAGCTGTGGACTACATTCTTCTTTGACTTTACAGGAGTGAAGTCCAGGGGAAAGACTGAAAGATTGAAACAATGTTAATATTATTAATCTTATTAATCTTTAAGTTTTTTGAGTGCATCTACAAGTTTATGGTTCTTTGGTGAAACAAGAAGTGGTATAAGCCATGGCAGTGGTGCATATTAGCTTTACATGCATTGCAAATGTTGACTCAAAACACGTCTCTCTTTCCCCCATATCAGAATGAAGCCTGCAGCATCCGTGCTTCGGGAGTAGTCTGATATTTCACAGTTTGAAAACCCATCAGCGGATCTGCTGACTTACCCTTGGGGGAGTAACACCCAACAGATAGGACTTCCTGTTCCATTTGCCAGACGTTGTTTATGAATGTAGATATATTAGAAAAATAAATTGTCAGATAACAGCCACTTTGATTCTTAACCTGGGTGCAAGTAAAACCTACCAAATCACGCCTGGTCAATAAAAATCAGCGAGCTGCAAACTGAAGCCAGAAAAACTGCCCCGTGCCTACAGACTGATACTAATTGATATGCAGATGTCTATTTACAGAGATTACGTATTTATTTATACCTCTCTGATGTCATCAGTCCCATTGTAAAGGATTTAACAGAAATAGACATTAAACACAGCCTTTTTTTTTTCTTTAAAAAAACTGATAATGGTGACTCTCTTTTGAATGTGGCTGCTCAGAACAGGTGTAGATTACTGCTGGTAGATGCCAGCACTCCTACCTTCAGTCATTAAGTCCTTAAAATGCCAAATCTATATTAAACCGCATCCCTCAGGCTCTGAACTGGGACATAGGTGTTTGTCTGTCCGATGTGAGCCACTTTGGTTTCTAACACTCCCTCAGCCTCAGTCTCTCGTCTTTTAATGAGGATGACTGCCAGATGCCTACACTTAACAACAACAGTCAGGGTATGAAAAGCGTCTGAAAGGGGCGTGATGATGCACAGCAGATTCCTGCAGGCCAGAGCGAGTACCAGCCATAGCTGTTGATTAAATCAGATCTCGTGGAGGGTCAGACTTCTCCGGCGTCTCCCCGGGCTCCTCATCTCTGCACCATATGGCACACCCAGGGTGGCGGAGACACAAAAAGAGAGCACTGAAGAGGGTACAGATAATTAAAGCATTGTCACGCAGGCCTGGATTTGATTATGCCAGAAGGTCACCAAGTGTTGAATCTGTTTACAGACAGACAGGCTCATTAAGGCAGCAGAGTCCGGTGCTTTTCCTGCTACAGTTCACACGTTCGTAGCTGTGAGGCCGCTCTATTCTCCTGTCCTGTCCCTCACCCCGCATCCACACTTGTCTGCACTGTCCTCTAGCTTGTCTCAAGAGTGTTAATGTTTTCCCTCAAGTGTCGCCGTTATCAGCCTCTGTCAGTTTTTCCGCCACACGAGGAAATTTCTAATGTTGTTTTGCAATCTTTTTAAAAAAGAAAACAAGCACTGAAAGCAAACTAGGTTTCAAGGCCATGACTTGTGCTTTGATCACAACATGATTGTTATGTAACTGCAGAAATCTGACACGCCGTGTTCACCCTCTGGTCAAGTCTTCAGAAACTTATTACGTAAACGTCTGTTACACAACAATTTACCACAACGGTTCATTTTTGGCAGCTATGATAATAACTGGTGTTTGTTTTTGAAGCTGCTTCCAACAGTCGAGGCCTTCTCTCCCGTCTCTGTTTGAATCGTCTGCACGCGGCCGCCGCAGATATCACGACTCATTTGCCTCCCTCAGAAGAATCCAGCTATCAGATCGAGATAATTCTTCACAGTCAAAATTAAACTTTCATTTGTTTTTGTTTTTTTTTTTTTATGTGAAGACATGGAAATTAGTTTGTGGCCTGAAAAAAAAATTATTGTATTGCCCAAAAGCCAAGCTGGAGCTGTAAAGCCTAGTCCAGACTACATAACCTTTCCTGCAGTTGTCCTAACAAGACAATAACCGCTTTAATCTTTATCATGAGTAGTACGTTCGCTGCACTGTTTTTCTGCCATCATTCTGTAAATTAGATGCTATCATGGAGCAAACACGTCTGAGACCGAGATGAACTAAATCCAATGAGGCTAAAGGGCACAAAGGCAAGAAATTGGAGAGATACGTAGCCCACAGAATCGCTGAATTGGCTCTATTCCCCAGATTGAATAACCTGGCCGTTTTTTAATTTGCAAGTATAAAAATATGAGCAAAAGGCTGCCCACCTAGCGAAATAAATAAATAAATAAAATGCAAATCAGCACATTATTTGGCTTCGGTTTAATAATTTAGTTCTTAAGAGATTCTTGCAAAGGCGTCATTTCACTCCATAGGATCTTCTTCAGGCACGTGATTAAAGAGGCTGGTATGATTTGCTCTTAGACTATATGATATCTAAGATGGATGCAAACATGATGATTTCAGACATTTCTCTGGCCGCCATCCTAGATTTTTGAAACTAGACATCACGAGTGGAGAGTGGATCTGCCTGTGTGCTCATATGGCAGCTTTTCAATGACAAAGCAGACCTGCTGTTATCATGTTGTACTGGAACCCAGCAGTTAAACTCATCGAGTGTTTAATGTAATTTATCTGGTCTTCAAACGGGTTTTAGTATGACCTTTTGGAGTTGAGAGTAATTATTACAGCATGCCCTTCTCAGCCACGCTGTCCTTGTGTCACCTTCGGTCAGTTTCTCCTTGCACTCTTGACACATTATCGCATTGACTCTAATAATGAAATTGTCAAATGTGGACAAAGAGGAAAAAAAAGGTGATGTAAATGGTATCTGTATCCATTAAAAAATAATAGCAATCAAAAGCAGATAATTGTACAAAGTTTGACTGATATGAAATATGACTACTATAAAAACAGTTTGCAAGTCTGTGTGTAAATGCTTTTACACACTGACAATATCATAAAATTCTACAGTTTTTTTTATTATCATTGTGTTCATGGATAATGTGTTAATTTTAGTGGACTACTTTTTCTCTTTTTTGTGCGATAGATTCTGTTTCGCTGTAAATACTGTGTAAAGGGAAGGTTACTGTAAAGAGAGTAAGACTAAGAATAATTCTCACTACCACAGTTTCTCTGGAAGTGAGCGTTGCAAGCTGAATATGAGAGAAGCAACATTTCTATTGTTTTTACTATTTATTTTTCTATTCTTGCCCTAACCCGGTTAGTATCTGTCATAGATTGTCTGTTCACTGTTTTAGGATCACATGGTTTTGATTAGCCTGTGTGTGTATATATTCTGATCTGTAATCAGTGTCCTTTACTAAGAGTGAACAGAGATGGACTTTCGGAAATCAGAACCCGCAGAGACGAGCGTTTTTCCAGGAACTCGGACAGTCTACTCACTGCATCCACAAGCCCCCCTTTTTTTTCCCCAACATGTTTGTATGATCTGAACTGAAACATGTCACCATGGGAACCAGAAAACATAGAACTATGTACACATGTAAAGAAAGTCGAATCTTAAAAATGAAAATGTTCTTGTTTCAGTTTCTGCTAAAAGAAAAAAAGAAAGAAAGAAAAAGAAAGAAAGGCTTTGTGTTTCTCCTTTAATGTCTGACTTTTTAAATAAAATAAAATAAAATAAAATAAAAAACACAGGTTTAGGACCTTCGAGCTTCTGATGTGCCACTTCATGTTTTATAGTGGGCTCTGGCAGAGGAATCCCCCCGGTCTGTTCACCGTTGGCTCTTCAGATCAGAGTGGCCGGCCTAATTGTACTCAAAGGGTTAAGTGTCATTTGAAGACTGTGTTGTGATAAGAGTTTGCTGTAAAAAAAAAAAATCAGTTCAGTTAATAAACATTTTAGTTGTTTACATTCTTACTTGTGTGTGTTTGGCTTTAAAGTGCGATGATGACCGGCAGTAAAACTCTCAGGTTGATGAGCAAAGCTTCAGCAAGAAATAAATACGCGTTTTGTATTTGGGGCAATCACGACAGCTGGCCGAGCGGCTCGCCCACCACGTCATTCACCGACACCTAAATGAAAGTGACATTTCTGAGCCTCAAAAATGAAAGCCAGCCCAGCATCGGGATACAGGCCTGGAAAAGTCTTTCATGTTCCTACTTTTATCAGCTCTGCTGTTTTCTATTTCCTTCAGGAAAGGTATGAAAGGCTGCGTGGCAGTAAAGATAAGTACATCCTTTTGATGCTTTAATGGAGCGCTGCTGCGCCACTAGGAGCGGGTACACTGATGCTTTTGAAGCAATGCTGGTGGGGGGGAACAATCTGAAAGTTGA
Source organism: Bujurquina vittata (assembly GCA_015106715.1). Lineage (NCBI taxonomy): Eukaryota > Metazoa > Chordata > Actinopteri > Cichliformes > Cichlidae > Bujurquina > Bujurquina vittata. The sequence goes on along the minus strand of VUQK01005093.1, from coordinate 12,428 downwards.
ACAACATACCTAATGTTTTATATTTTGCTACAACACCACAATCAATACAAAACGTAGACACGTGACTTGAAAGTGTACAAAATTCAAAAAGTCCCAAAAGGGCAGCTATTCCCTAAACAGCTGGAAATTCATTTCAACATAAAATATGATTTTCTGCCCCGGCTTTATAACTCAGCCAGTGTTAGTAGAACCTGATTTTTACAGACGCTCAAAGCCTCCCTTTAAAAGCCTCCTTTGCTCAGTTCTAAACATTCAAAGCTTTGCCCCCATAAACTGTTTTCACGCAGTGCAAAACGTCACCAAACGTCACCAAACCAGCGCCTGACGCTGCTCTGTAACCTGCCAGCTCCCGAGTGCAAAGCTCAGGTGATGCTGGCGTGCACACACGTGTGTACAGAGCAGCAAACTGCCCAGTGCATTCACTGGACAAAGTATTCAGACCCCTTTCAATTTTTCACTCTTTGTTTCCATCCGTCCGTTCTCGTCCGCTTATCAGCGGCCTGGTCGCGGGGGCAGGAGCCTAAGCAGTGAACCCCAGGCTTCCCTCTCCCCAGGCACCTCCATCAGCTCATCAGGAGGGACCCCAAGGTGTACCCAGGCCAGTCGAGAGATATAATCTCTCCAGCGTGTCCTGGGTCTACCCCGGGGCCTCCTCCCGGTGGGACATAACCGGAACACCTCACCCAAGAGGCGGCCAGGAGGCATCCTAATCAGATGTGTTTCGATGTGGAGGAGCAGCAGCTCTACTCTGAGCCCCTCCTGGAGGGCCGCACTCCCCTCCTTATCTCTAAGGGAGAGGCCAGCGACCCTTCGAAGGAAACTCATTTCTGCCACTTGTATTCTTTGTTTCATTGAAGCTATTTGCCACACTCCCCACCCCATCTCGACAGAAAAAAACAGAACCGTAGAAATTTTTGCAAATTTATTTAAAAACTGAAATATTACATAAGTATTGAGACCCTTTTAGAAATTCTTTTGTAACCTTGGCCAGATCTGTGCCCTGCCACAATTCTGTCTCTGAGCTCCTTGGGCGCTTCCTTCCACCTCATGATTCTCATTTGCTCTGACGTGCACTGTGAGCTGTGAGCTCTCATACAGACAGGTGTGTGCCTTTCCTGATCAAGTCCAATCAGTTAATTAAACACAGCTGGACTCCAGTGAAGGAGTAGAACCATCTCAAGGAGGATCAGAAGAAATGGGCTGCATGTGAGTTAAATATGAGTGTCACAGCAAAGGGTCTGAATACTTATGACCATGTCATAGTTCAGTTTTTCTTTTTTAATACATTTGCAACATTTTCTACATTTCTTTCTACATTTTCTATCAAGATGGGCTTCTGAGTGTTTATTTTATATACCATGTCTGCAAACTCTGTTCTCCTAATGGATCGAAGGTGTAGATAAACTTTTATTAAGGCAGTAGTTCCTGCTGTTTAGCCAATTTAGTGCCACACGGGGGCTGGCGTGTAGCCAGACGCGTCTCTCAGGTCCTGTGTCAGGTCTTTGGTGATTTTTTTTCACTATTTCTTAAGGACATGAGTTTCAGGTTGTGTTCATCTGCAGCGTTATTTTCAGTCCTGCCACTTCTTCTTTTGTCCTCCATTTGTCCAGTTTTTTTTTATAAGGACACACTGCACACCATGCTGAGATAAGCCAAATTTTCAGTTAAAAAGGAATCACCTTGTTGGTGCAATATTACTATTTTACGCCTGTCAAAATGTGTTATTGTTGGCATTTTTCAACATTTCACCCAAAACCCGACAAGAACTCATGCAGACGTGGGGAGAACATGTAAAGTCTGCGTAGAAAAGCTGGCTGATGGATTCAAACCCAGGACGTTCTTGTGGTGAAGTAACAGTGCTAACCACGGCACCACTGTGCAATAATTATTAGCTGAGTAATTGCACAAAAGGCTTTATATGTATGTTGGACCATCGGAGCATTACATTACATACATTATTGAAAGTTTTGTTTTCTTTTTAAGTTAAAATAATATCGCAAGTCTCATATGTGCTAAAGGTTGGTTGTCACTGATGCAGTGGAAGCAATCTTAGCACAAAGACACTCAATATTCTAAAGATAATATCTTGTCATTTGTCCCAGTGATTTTCCATTTGCATCTGTTCAGTCTGAACATCTTCATCTTAGATGTTGAATTCACTTGGCTGATGGTGGGGGAGGTTCTCTCTGAGCTAGAGAGGATTCAGTCAGTCATCTGTAAAGCAAGTGCTTTGTTTTCTTTGATCCGTCTGCCATGGCTGGGGAGAGTGGTGACAATGATGAGCCTATCCGTCCCAACCGTGGGTTGTCCACCCAAAGGGGCTTACCGTTCACAGACTGCAACCCTGGAAGTAACCACGGAGCTGACGGAGGGCCTCCTTCAGCTACAGCTACTCATTCACACAGACCAAGCATTTAGGCATTTAGGCATGAATGCACTGACTCTAACAATGCACAAGTGAAAATTGCTTTTTCAATAGTCTCTAATCTAACTGTAAGTCTTTAATGTGTTACTCTTTCTCATAGATTTGCCGTTTTCAAGCGAGAGAGAATGAGATCAGAGTTTGGCTTCAGTTTAGCAACTTCAGCAGCCACGACACCACCACCGCCGCTGCCTCTGCCTCCTCCCACTCCTGCCACTGGCAGTCAAATCGATGAGTTTTCTCCTCTTTCTGTTGACATTTCATGAAAACCTGGGGCAGCTGAATTGAAATGCAAGAGGCAAAAAATACAAGTAGACCACCTCAGGCAGAGAATTAATACATAAACTATGTGCATGTTGCTCATGTTAATACAACAACAAGGATTAAGCTGCTTAAATGCCTTATCGACATCCTGACCAATCAATGTGTGTATAATTAAAGAGTGCAGCTGAGCTAGTGACAAGTCGAGCCACGCTGTCACGACTGACCCACGGAAAGATGTGGAGTTAAGTGTTTATTTAAACCACCATCACGGTGCATATATGTGTGTGCATATTTAATGTTTTATGTATAGGACCTGCTGACCCTTCCTGCTTGTCTACTTTGCAATTTTATAAAATCCATGCATAAATTTTACGAAGCACCACATTTAAGGCAAAAACTCTACAACGGATCAATAATAATTGTTACAAATACAAATGATCTTTTCTGTGTTCAAGCAAGCATTATATATAGAAACCAGGAATTAAATTAAAGGTGGAGAATTAAAGGTAAAAAAAAACAAAAAACATCTTTTCTACTTCTAGCAAAAGACTAGTTAGCATGGTGAAGGGCTTCAAATGTATTAGCGTTCACGGTCTGCTGTGGGAGAAGCCTGCTCCGGCATACAAATGAAATGCCTACTTGAGCCGTTTATTCCCTCACCGAGAGAACTTTTTCCTCCTCTTTATGCAGCGCAGATTTGGATCTAAAGAGGTAGTCTGAGTATACCAACAGATGTGAAAATGAATCGTTCCTTTTAAATAAGAGCGGCCAGTCCGCTGTCCCCAAGTATGAATTTTTCATCGTGCTCCTGAAAGGATGAATAAGTTGGGGGAAAATGAAACGAAGCTGTGAAAGATCTAATAAAGATACAGCGAACTGTAAAGCAAGAGGCTGTGAGGATGTTTGAGCGCGTCACGCGTCACTTCTTTGTTCCTCCGTCTTGTAGATGTATTTTCAATGCTGCTTGTTTGTCTGTCTTTCAGCGACATTATGTGAAAAACTTGAAGGCTGAAAACTGTTGTTGGCCTTGATGGAGGATGAACTTTCCAAGTGCCTTAATTCTAGCAAAGAATTAAGGCACTTGAGTGACATTTTCACTGTGTTATGGCAGGTCCAAATACTTCCTGAACAATAGCCAGTTGCAAACACTATACTGCATTCACGTGTGTCAAAGACTGCCCTTGAGTATTATGAACAAAACTACACAAAGTAAAAGTAAAATATAAAGGAGGCAGTACTATAAAGTGTAAGGTGCGTTTCAGGGGTCAGATGCATAAACAAAGTATAAATTCAGAACTCAAACTTTGGTAAATATGCTTAAATACATTTGTTGTCTTTTATAAACACTTCATGATAAACTTACCAATCTAAGTGTGCTTGGACAGGAAAAACAATTGCAGTAGCATAAGAATTAAAGTGGTTTTAAACTTCAAGCAATCGTTGACTGCAAGGGATTTTCATTCAAGCATTAAAAATCAATCCTGATAATTAAAATAATGCAGAGGCTGTTAACATCTGCAGAGTGAATCACTACAGACCGCCAAGCTTCATGTGGCCTTCAGATTAGCTCAAGAACAGTGCATAGAGAGCTTCATGGAATGGGTTTCCATGGCTGAGCAGCTGCATCCAAGCCTTAAATCACCAAGCGCAATGTGAAGTGTCAGTGGTTTAAAGCATGCTGCCACTGGACTCGAGAGCAGTGGAGACGTGTTCTTTGGAGTGACGAATCACACTTGTCCTTCTGACAATCTGATGGATGAGTCTGGATTTGGGAGTTGCTAGGAGAACGGTACTTGTCTGATGGCAGTGTGCCAAGTGTAAAGTTTGGTGTCGGGTTGTGTTTCAGGAGTTGAGCTCTGCCACTTAGTTCCAGTGAACTGAACCCTTAATGTTTCAGTATACCAAGACATTTTGGGCAATTTTATGCTCCCAACTTTGTGGAAACAGTTTGCGGGATGGCCCCTTCCTGTTCCAACATGACTGCACACCAGTGCACAAAGCAGGTCCATAAAGACATGCATGAATAAGTTCGGTGTGGAAGAACTCGATTGGCCAGCACAGACTTCAACCCTTTTTCACCTTTGTGATGAATTAGAGTGGAGACTGTGAGCCAGACCTTCTCATCCAGCATCATTGTCTGACCTCACAAATGTACTTCTGGAAGAATGATCAAAAATTCATATAAACCCTTCTAAACCTTGTGGAAAGCCCTCACAAGAAGAGCTGACACTGTTATAGCTGCAAAAGGTGGACCAACATCATATTAAACCCTATGGATTAAAAATGGGATGTTACTCAAATTCATATCAGTGTGAAGCAAATACTTTTGGCAGCATATTGCATGTGTGAATGGGTGATGCAATGAAATAACTGTCAATGGATAGTGCTAGTGGAAATTTGGACAATGCAGCTACCAGCAGTACTGTTGAAAGTAGCAAACGTAAATCTGAGGAAGTTTTTAAAGGCACAGAAAAAAATATTTTAATGCAAATTGTTCTTTCTTCGTATGAAAGAACAAGTCCGAATGTCACCAACATCAGTAACAAGTTTAAAACATCACACTGAGTCAAGAATAGGCCTGGAAATATCTGCGAGGGACTCATGGTAACAAAAAATCATTAGCAAAGAATATAAACCAACAGCTTCAAAGTTCCCACAATTTATATCTGGAAATCAATTGATTTTGAGTTAATAAGCTTTATGACACACTGTTAAGTAATGATAGTTTCATATATATTATAAACAATATATAACGTGTCAAGCTCAAAGCCTGACATAATTATATACAGCCCACAATATATTTTTATATAGCTATTATTAATAGCTTTATAAAGTATATAGGGGTAAAGAGCGGATTGGTGGGACAGATGCGGGAGAAGATGCAGAGAGAGACCTGCACAGGTGAGCAGACGGTGCATCACTGCGTCCACACCAGGAAACGCTGCGCAGCAAAGTCCTGAAGACAAAACACATCATAAGCACTGCAACAGAGACAGTGAACTTTATGAGAGGCAAAAGTTTAAAAAACTGTCTGTCTTTTCTGGAGGAAATAGCTACCGAAAAAAAAATTTATTCTGAATTCGGTGACCTGCCTTATCACACAGGTCTGTCGGTTCCTGGGAAGGAAAGGAAACGACTCAGGGATAAAAGGTGGCCGTGTGAGCCGGTGTTTCTCTGCGACATAACGAAGCATCTTAATGCATTAAACCTGCAGCTTCAGGGACGGGACAGCGTGATTATGCACAACTATGACGCAGTGAAAGCTTTTCAAGTCAAGTTGCACCTGTGAGAGGCGCAGATGCAAAAAGGGAATTTATGACACTTTCAGTGTCACCGCTTCTTCTATACAAATATTATGAAAAATATGGAAAATCAATACATTTGAAAGGATTGCAGCACTTCATGACAGATTACTGATCCTGTATAGTGTATATCACACTACCAGAGTATCCACGGAAGGCTTTTCTGTTTAACAAAGTAAACCTGAAGGCAGCACATTAGTCCTTTGAATAATTTGGTGGATTTAAACTATAATATAGCGTGCCAGAATTGACCACAGGGATGGTTTTAGGAAGTGATGTGCGATAGAAACAACTTGAGAGCAGAGTAAAAACCAATTAAGCCATCAACCATCGGCCTTCACCACGACCTTCATACACCTGCCCGGGCCAGCCACATTAATTTTCTGTCACAATTTATTAAGTTATAACATTCATCAATTAAGCAAACAGATTTAAATTGGAGACGGCATACAGCCCAGAAGTACGGCCTTCCAAATGTGCCAGGTCTGTTCGGAAAAAAACCTCAGCATAAATGATTTCTTGAAAAGGTCGTGTATATCAGAAGGTGTCAGTAGGTTTGCTCGTCTCTAATGTGCTTGTTTATCACCGTGTTTAGAGAATGCAGATAATATGTTGAGCAGGCAGCTGGTCTTTATTGACAAAAGAACATGAATTCAAAATCAGCCGTTCAACCGCTCCATTAACCGCTCAGTGGCAGGTTTTTAGAAAAGACAGATTACGAGAGAGAAATGCCCCCCTTAATCAGTTTTGTTGTACTTTATCATGTGCAAACAGAAAGAGCTTCTTCATTACTCCAATCCATAAACACTCATAGGTTATTACCTCCTTGAGTACTCAGTTTTCTATACTGCTAAAAGTATTCACTCACCCATCCAAACCACGCAGTTTAAGTGTTCTAATCACTTCCATGGCCACAGGTGTATAAAATCAAGCTCATAGGCATGCGGACTGCTTCCACAAACATAGCTCAGTGAATTCCAGCATGGTACTGTGATAGGATGCTACCTGTGCGTGAGAAATATTCCACAGTCAGCCATTAGTGGCATCATAGCAAAGTGGAAGCCATTGGGAATGACAGAAACTCAGCCACGAAAGGGTACTGTAGGCCATGTAAAATCACAGAGCGGGGTCAGCAAACACTGAGATGCATAGCGTACAGAGGTCACCAACTTTCTGCAGCATGAATCACTGCAGACCTCCAAACTTCATGTGGCCTTCAGATTAGCTCTAGAACAGCGCGTAGACAGCTCCATGGAAGGGATTTCCATGGCCGAGCAGTGGCATTCAAAAACAATGCAAGCGTTGGATTCACTGGACTATAAAGCAGTGGAGACGTGTTCTCTGGAGTGGCAAATCACATTTCTCCATCTGGGAATCTGATGGGTGGGTCTGGGTTTGGCGGTAGCCAGGGAAACGGTACTTGACTGAGTGCCTTGTGCCAAGTGTAAAGTTTGGTGGACGGGGGATCATGGTGTGGGGTTGTTATTCAGGAGTTGGGCTCTGTCCCTTAGTTCCTGTGAAAGGAACTCTTAGTGCTTCAGGATACCATTTTCACAAGGTGAAAACAATATCAGATATTTTATCACATCTATGGTTCATTGGCTCTCATGAAGCACACCACCCATCTTTGAACTTGGTCTTCATTTTGGAAGGCTTCAGTATCGCTGTGTAAGCAAATCTGCCCACAAACAGACAAAATATAGATAAGTCAATGCTTAGAAACATCAGCGGAAGAGCCAAGATTCTTTAAGTATTTGTTTATCTACATGATGTGTGCAGCTCTTGTGGTTAAATGATATGAAGTAGCAAGGAATATGGCCTGTGCATGAAGTCGGTCCACAGTAGGAACAACTCTAGTGTGTGTGAGGTAAAGTTACAGTGAGTACAGAGTACTTTTTGTGTAACAGCTATTCAAAGTTGGTCTTTCTGATCAGGAACTCTCTTGAGAATAAAGTCTCCTCTGCAAGGAAAAAAAATTACTTATGCTTCCCTGTAATAAAAGAAAAGAAAAGCCTGGTTCATCACTGCAGAGCTGGTTAGTTAGTAAAGCTAACAAACCACAGTGTTAAATGCCCTTTTTTAAAAATCATCTTTTACAGATCAATCCAGGGAAGGATTTGGCTCACCACGGGGATGAGGTGACTGGACACAGCAGCTGGATATAATACCAGCTGCTGTGGATAACAGCGCATCCACCATATTTGCTGTGTATAAAATCTATGATCTTTAAATTACTAGTTGCTGACCTAAAGAGTCAAAATCTGGTTAAATTATTCAGCATTATGTAACTGCATAATGATGCTAAACTGATGCTGTTTCTCATTTAAACATTAAGCGTGTTTTACACCAGCATGACACACAGCTCCTTGAAATGACCCAATAAAACTGTGATTACATAATGCTGAATATTTACATCTAATTATACATTCCCCCAACTCTGTGTGTCCCACGATTTCTCTGCGTTTTTGTTCATCTTCCATCAAGCGTGCAGTGAATTCCTTAATGTGGGTTGAAGCGAGAAACTGGGCCAGATATGGACGATCAATACACCTTCTGTGATAACCTGACTGAATTTTATTAGACATGATGGGATTTAGCCTCCAGGCCTGCCTTCATATTCATCTGCGCTCGCTCTGACTTACTTTGAATATTTGTGCTTGAAGAAAGCAGACTGTGACAGAATCCAGGCTAAACCACCTCACTGCTGAAGTCTTCATTTCCTGAACGTGTCAGTAGTAGTGAGAGAAACTTCTATTGAATGCAGTGAGTGATATTTGAGACCAGATGCATTTGTAGATGCATAGGCTGTAGAAGGAT